>CAUEHQ010000341.1:45707-75942 GCA_958510825.1 Brachypterus glaber
GGAATTATAACAGCTTTTATAGTACCAATGAACATCAGGTATTATCTATTTTAGAGAGAATTGTTAAGTTACATTGGCGAATTAAATCAGTTTCACTAATTATTAAAAAAATTGCATATTAAAAAAATCAAAAACTGCGTTTTGAAAGTCAAAGCATAAAAACTGCGTTTTGATTAATCGATGAAACGAACTTACCTTGTGAAGTTCGATCGTAATTACATGAACCCTCCTCCAAATGGATCGCTGTAATTTTGATAAATTCGTAGTAACGACCTCTCGTGACGAAAAGCACAAACTAATTTAAAGTAGGCGAAAAAACGTCCTACTTTACCGACCCTTTGTCTAGCCATTACACTTTTTGTGGAGGAAAGCCCTAACACAATATTGACTAGGGTTGAATTAAAGGATCTTTGAGGTAAAAGATCATAAGGGTCGGGAGGGAGCGATCCATTTGGAGGAGGGTTCATGTAATTACGATCGAACTTCACAAGGTAAGTTCGTTTGATCGATTAATTACATTTCACCCTCCTCCAAATGGATCGCTGTAATTTTGATAAAGCCGTAGATGTTAAAAGAAACAATATTGTGTTAGGTTAATAAACACTAAACCTTCAACATTAACCATAAATATTGTAATGATAAACCTGTATCAGAAAATAAAAGTTTTTATTTGAATGCTTAAAGCAAAAAACTCCAAATGAGTATATGATCAAAACGTTCTTATACAACTGGCTGAATTGTATTTTAACTAGGTTCCAAAAAAAAACAACTTTTGGAAGAAGAAGAAGAGTACCTAACCTACATAAGATAAACAAACCAAAAAGAATATTCTTGATACAAGAATAAGTGCCTGTAAAGGCCGTTTTCAGGAATAAATTTCGATAAAAACTTATACCAAAATACTTTTAGCAAATGCTTGGTTATTTGACAGAGGAATGTTGTAAAATTTTGCAAAAGTTGCAGAATTCTCTGTCCAGCCAGCACTCCTCTTGATGGTTGCCAAAGAAATTCCTTTTCGCAGTGCTGCTGAAGTAGAGGCGTGTCTTGTGGAATGGGAACCAAAAATTCTTGTCAATACCAGACTGACACAATGTGTCTCTGACCCATCTGCTAAGAGTCTGTTTAGATGCTCGGTTAAAGGGTTTCCTGGTGTTTAGAAAGAGGTATGGCTGGTCTGAGGTTCTGAAGTGTGCCGTTTTTTCCAAGTATGTTAATAGAAGTGGGGCCAAACACAAGGAATCATTATCTTTACCAAAAGGAACCTGAAGACAGGGTTGCTCTCTCCCCACTTTTGAGGTTTTAATTCTCTCATCTATTAAGATTTGAGCCCCATTAGGATCGAAGATAATGTTCTCTACTTTTATTAAATGTAATGACTGTAATCTCTGGCCTGTAATGAGTGCTAATAAAGTGACCAATTTTCTGGTAATGACTGAAATAGTAGATTCTTGGTTGTTGATACCTTTCAGGTAATTTAGAACTATAGTTGTGTCCCAAATTGAGTTATATTTTGGTTTGGGGGCCCTTAGCCTTGCAATGCGTTTTATAAATCTTCTCAACATTAGGTCTTTCCCAATATTACCCGGAAAAATCAGAGCTAACGCGGATCTGTGATTGTTGAAAGTGCCATAGACCTGCTTTCCTGAATTCAAAATAATTTGAAGAAAACAAATAACATTGGGGATCTAGGCCCTCTGTTTTGCAGAAGCCCCACCAGCGTAAAAAATTGCCGCTATATTGTTTGATAGTACTTTCTGACAGAGAGCTTATTGTAGTTTCCACTGCTTCCTTCGGCATACGTTTATTTAGAAGTGCTTGGCCGATAACTTGGCGACAGCCAGGGTAATCGGTATTGCACTGTAAGAAAGATTTATTGTGTTAGCAACTGAATTAAAAATTAAGGGATCGGATATGGTCAGATCCTTAATGAGTGGAAACCATGGCTGTGTTGGCCATAATGGATATACAACAATGCCTTCTGCTTTATCAAGAATTATTTTATTTAAAACTCTAAAAACTAAATTAAATGGGGGAAAAGCATAAAAATTTAAATTTTACCAATCAATGGTGAACGCATCAACCGCTATTGAGTCTGGATCTTTCATCCAAGAAACATATGATACACACTTGTGATTTTCTTTGGATGCAAAGAGGTCAATAGACGGCTGTCCAAAAAAGGAACAGATCTTTAAAAAACATTCTTTTGTTAATTCCATTTCTGTTTCAGGTTTAAGGACTATGCTGCTGGAGTCTGCTTTGTTGTTTTTACAATTGATGTACGTTGCATGTAACCAAATGTTTCTCTTTTCACATCACTGCGAGATATTTTTGGCCAAGCTGGAAAGTTCAATATGTTGAATGCTACCCATACGGTTAATGTATGAGATAGCTGTGGTGTTGTCAACTTTAAGTAAAATAGATACATTTTTAGTATCCTTGGCAAAACATTTAATTACATAGAAAATAGCCTTCAATTCTAAAAAATTTATATGTTTATTCAAATCATCTTTTCCCCACCATCCGTAGCAACTCTCCATTGAAGTATCCTCCCCATCCTGAAGAACTGCTATCAGTATAAAATTCAAAGTCATAACTATCCTGAAATATGTCATTCTTGCTTTTAAGAATGTAAAAAAAAATGATAGAAACGTATGGTATTGGATGATATCGGCGTTGCTTTACTGGAACATTAGCGTAAGAGGAGATTTCGATGAATTTAAAGATACGATCATTAGATACAGATACTTTAATATAAAAAAAAACTGCAAAAAATTCTCAAATAAAATTTTTGGCTTCTAATAAAATAAATACATATTGTAATATAATATATAAGTAGATAGACAGTTGTAATAGATAGTTTATAAAGATATGTGATATTATAATGTAATACTAGTGATTAATAAAGGAATTAGTAAAAAAAAAAGAATGTTATTTTCCCACCATAAAATATCATTGATTATCCCATCTCTAATTGTCATAACCCTGTTATAATTATTATTATTTTGATTTAGAGATAACCATTTTTCTCTTTCAATTTTTTTTGTATACATTTTTGAGTATTTTAACGCAGGACAAGCTGATATTAAAAGACCGATAAATTCAGCAAAAAAGCGAATTTTGCATTTTTTGAGGGATTTAATTTTTTGAATGGCTCTCAGAATATTGCGCCTTTTTTCTTCAGTGAGTTCAATTGTCATATTAACAGAATTAAAGATGAAACCCAAAAATAAACATTTTTGACTAGGGATTAAAATACTTTTGTTTTGGTTAATAATAAAGCCCAATATTTCCAAAAAATTGACCACCAGTTCTGTAAATAATTTACACTGAGAAAAGGAATTGGCAATAATCAAAAAATCGTCTATGTACACGACACAAAAAATGCCCATTTTTCGTAAATATTCTACAATCGGCTTTAGAAGTTTAGCAAAAACATATGGGCACGAGGACAATCCAAAAACTAGAGTGTTAAACTCAAAGCAATTATTATTAAAAATACCCCTTAAAAATTTTTTATGAGAAGGATCTACCGCAACTAGGTAGTATGCATCCTTCAAGTCTATTTTAGACATAAAGAAACCTTTGTTAATTAAACGCATTGCGATTCTATAATCTTCCATTTTGAAGTGAATCGAAACCACAAATGTGTTTAACTTTTTTAGATTAAGAATAAATCTAAATTCGCCATTTGGCTTTGGAACAATAAAGAAGTTTGATAAAAACTGTCCTCTACAAGGTTTACATTCTGAAATTACACCTGAAGCAACCAATTTTTGAATTTCAATGTTTGTTGCCAACTTCTCCTGAGAGGAGAGGTTAAAATTTTTTACCATCCCTGAATTTTTAGGGGTTTCAAGAAAAGGTATCTTGTAACCTTTTATATAGCCCAAAATAGTGCTATTGGTTGTAATTTTTTTCCACTCATTAAGGAAAAAAATTAATCTGCCAGCTATGTTTACCTTTTGGTTATTGACCTCTATTTTCGACGACGAGACGTGTACGTCTGTCTGTACTTCCTCAGATCCTTGCTGCTGGAGGTTGGCCCCCCTGACGACCGAGACTCCCTCCGGAAGTTCGGTGGGGTTTTGAAGTTTTTTGAAGAGGTGTTTTGTGGTTTAATTTTATTCGACGTAAATTTGGGCGAAAAAGCGTCTGGCCTAGACGTTGATGCTTTTATTGCGATGCTTTCTCTCTCCAAAGCCTTGGCCGCTTTTACTTTTTCACCTAGGTTCTCCCCGAAGAGGACCTCTCCTACTGGTTGCTCCTTTGAAACGGTTTTTACCTGGGATGATAGGTGAGGCCTAATAACGGCTCTGCGAGAAACGGACATATTATGGTGAACATTTGCCCAGCATTACTTATGTGAGTAAGAATTTCTTCTCTGTGTTTAGCATCCTTTATGCACGAGTCTTTTAGTAATTCGTTGATTGCTTTGCCAATTGCAGTAAGACCGCAGCCTAAGTCTGATTGCATTTTTCTTTGGTGTTCGTCTCGTGCTTTTATGTAGTAAGGGACAGCCGTGCTGACTGCCTCATTTAACTTCGGCCCCGATAGTGTAGGAAAATTGGAAGGAATGCTATAGTTGTTTAACTTCTTCGTCCATTCCTTTAGCTAAAATTGACCCCCACCTTTGAGACACCACTGGATGTAAAAGGAAATCATTTGTTTTGTTTTTTGAGTTAGGCTCGCCGAGAGCTCTAAGGACGCTGTCATTTAGAGGTTCTAATGTAATGTTTTCCTCAAGTAAGTCTATATCTGAGGTATTTATCTGCAGCACCGGTCTGTGTTGTGGTGATTGTAAAGAAAGCAAGCTGTGCCCACCCACCGAGGGTTGTGACGCAGAAACACCCACCGAGGGTTCATGTCTGGGACTGCTGCGGCCCGAGATCCGGTCTCGGGAGTCCCTTCCTCTTCGTCTATGAACTGATCTTCCCCTTGCACTACGAGATCGGTGTCTATTTGTCGAGTCTTTAAGTGGTAGTCTAGATCCAGACCTACCTTTATCAGATCTTGAGTTTCGATCATGACTGCGAGAATAGTAGCTCGGAGATCGGCTCCGAGAAGCAGACGAAGAGCTAGATGACGCCGAAGACCGGCTTCTACGGTGATGGCGTCTATCTCTATTTTCTTTCTTATCCTTCCTTTTTTTGTGTTTACCTATACTAAAAACAAGCCTAAAAACGTATTAGTATAGAATACTTACTCAGATTTAAATAAATCTTTGAAAAATCCTTAGAAATCTGTTAAAACAACGCAGAAGCGTGCTTTCCGAATTGCACAAAAAATCGTAATGACTAGACAAAGGGTCGGTAAAGTAGGACGTTTTTTCGCCTACTTTAAATTAGTTTGTGCTTTTCGTCACGAGAGGTCGTTACTACGAATTTATCAAAATTACAGCGATCCATTTGGAGGAGGGTGAAATGTAATTGATTTTTTAAATATTTCTAGCTAAGTATAGATACAAATAGTATACAGGGGCTGTCCATATATTATGTTATTTTTTACTATTTTGGACCTCTCTGTGTAACGCTTTTTTTTGCGTTTTATGACGTTTTATGCCGATATAAATCTATTTCAAGGAAAGAAAAAAAAATTGTCGATCGGTCGGTCGTTCGGTCTGTCGATCGGTCTGTCTGGGAAATCTAGCTAGAGACTTGAAATTCGGCATACAGGTATGTTACCAAAAGTTCTCGCTCGGGATTGTTTTTGGTGAACATTGGGGTGCGGCAAGGGGGGCAAATGCGAAAAAATAAAAAAAATAGTAAAATTGCTATATAGGGGTGTTTAAGGTTGCTAAAATTGAATCTAATAATTTTTTTTTACTCCACCCCCCAGGGGGTGGGGGGGTAAATATTTTCAATATTTTCTTTAAAATTGATATATAGGGGTTTCTGGGGTTGACGAATATGAATCTGATAATATTTTTTTTGAATTTCACCCCCTGAGGGGTGGAGGGTAGTTTTTGTGAAAGTTGGCATACTGGGGTTTTTAAGGTTGCTGAAAGAGAATCTGATAATAAAAAAGTTTTTTGACTGAGGAATTTTGTCGCAGTTGAAACCTATATTGACTGTAGTATAATTAAAAACTGCGTTTTGAAAGTCAAGCTTTGGTTCAAAAACTGCGTTTTGTTTTTCCACGTGGTTTTCTAACTAAATTTTTAATATGAAATAACAAATTAACAGTGTAAACACCATCATTATCTCAATTTTTAAAAAAATTTCAAAAACTGCGTTTTGAAAGTCACCTCCTCAAATATTATTAATAAAATAAGATTTTAACTCTTTGGTAGTGAGAAAAACGTTATGCGCTCCGCTTCGGTCCACAAAATACGACCTCACACAGAAAAATTCTCTTACCTTTACTAGTAGCACAAATAACTGTTGTTTAGATATACTGTTTATACTCCATAAGTTTTGTTTTCTAGGATTTTTTTCGACTCGTTTTTTTAATAGGTTTCGGTGTCATGAGTTTAAAAGACCATCTAAAATCCAAGGTTTAATTATTTGATTTTTATTTGTGATAATTCTGTTCTCAGTATTAAGGTGTATGTTTTTTTTTATTTTTTTTATAAATATCTCATAATATTTATCAGTCATTAAAACCTTCCTCATTTTCATTTTATTTTATAAATTCAAACTATTAACTTAAATAAATATGTCATATAGTATTTTTGCTGATTTTTTTTTAAACTCATTCATAAATTTAACACCAGCTTAATAAAGTAACACAAAAAATTAAAGTTAGGTGTCCATAATTAAAAAAAAATATTGAAATATTCGACAAAAAGTTTAGTTAACTGGAAATTAGAATTAAGTTTACCAACGATTGAAAAACCGTCTACAACTGTGCGAAGCAGTGCTTTGGAAGCACTATCTGTTATCTTCTATGCAAGATACTTATTCCTTTATTTAACGAAAAAACAAACGAAAGTCAGTAAGTAAACAATTCCACGCGCAGTTGGAACACACCAGATAAGGTATTATTAGTTTGAACCAATAATTCATGTCTGTGATACGTAGGCAAAACAAATTTGACAATTTAATTATCCTTTGTTGCATTAAGATTGATAACACAACGCATAAAATATTCATTAACGTTCCTTCACGCAATATCTATATTAATTTTCTAACCTTAATTTGAAGAAAACTCTCTATGGGGATTTGATAATACCAAACTTATATGTATAATATATAAGTTATTATATTATGATAGCTCTGTTATTATCATGATATCACTGGCCGGATCGAAGTATTCCTTTATTAAAAGGGGGCAAGAAAAAATTAAATAAAAAAAACTAATCTAAGTACTTAAACATGTCATGTCGACGCTGTTATTGTATGAATCACTTGGAACATTATATATATATATATAGTAGAAATGTTACGCTTTTACAATTTTATAACAATTCCAAACGTTAATATTTTTAAAAATACAGTTTTTTTCTTTTTACGTAATATTAAGTTATTTTTATTTTTATGCGTTTAGAGGGTTCTTATTTTCTGGTGCTGATTCCTGATCAAAAAATAGGGAAAAAAGTTTCTATCAAGCGGGTCTAAAAGTGCTTCCTAAGGGTACAGCTCCCTTGAAGAGGGGTTTTTAATAAGTGACCTTATGTGAACTTTTTTATCTTGACAACAATATGTTTGTAAACGCCACAATTGAATATTTCGAGTGTAATAAATATAGGAAGAGCCTTTTAAAAGTTGCATCTAAACTAATTTTTAATAACACAGGACAGAACCCAAAAGTTCCTATCAAGCGGGTCTAAAAGTGCTTTCTAAGGGTACAGCTCCCGTGAAGAGGGGTTTTTAATAAGTGAGAAAGTTATCTATCTGTCGTTAAAATCAAATGGACAGGAAACAGTGAATAGTACCATTTCATCCTTTTTGTAAAAGTGCTTCCTAAGGGTACAGCTCCCTTGAAGAGGGGTTTTTAATAAGTGACCTTATGTGAACTTTTTTATCTTGACAACACTATGTTTGTAAATGCCAAAATTGAATATTTCGAGTGTAATAAATATAGGAAGAGCCTTTCAAAAGTTGCATCTAAACTAATTTTTAATAACACAGGACAGAACACAAAAGTTCCTATCAAGCGGGTCTAAAAGTGCTTCCTAAGGGTACAGCTCCCGTGAAGAGGGGTTTTTAATAAGTGACCTTATGTGAACTTTTTTATCTTGACAACACTATGTTTGTAAATGCCAAAAATGAATATTTCGAGTGTAATAAATATAGGAAGAGCCTTTCAAAAGTTGCATCTAAACTAATTTTTAATAACACAGGACAGAACACAAAAGTTCCTATCAAGCGGGTCTAAAAGTGCTTCCTAAGGGTACAGCTTCCGTGAAGAGGGGTTTTTAATAAGTGACCTTATGTGAACTTTTTTATCTTAACAACACTATGTTTGTAAATGCCAAAATTGAATATTTCGAGTGTAATAAATATAGGAAGAGCCTTTCAAAAGTTGCATCTAAAACTAATTTTTAATAACACAGGACAGAACACAAGAATGGTGCTTGGGCTTAGCCAGAAAATAACTCCAGTATTTTTGTCCAATGCCATTTTGGTTTGGACTGTCCATTTTAGCCAAAGTCTAAATATATTTCGTAATGTAATCGGGGACAGCTAAACCTTAGACATAAAATAATGAGAAAATAATGAGACTGGACAAGATCAATTATCTGTAGGTACTGAAGAATATTCTATTCTGAACCCCAAGCTTTATCACCGCTTTTCAGAAACAAAAGTTCTTTAGCTGGTTACCAGTTTCTGCCACGCACCTCAAAAATCATTTTCCTCATTTTCATTATTTTAAACTTTCATCTCATTATTTTACTTAGGTTTGGCAGGCTGTCTCTGATTACCTAAAATATATTTAGATCGTAAAACCAACGGTTAAATGAATAGCAGCGTTAAAACATAATAATAATGATATTTTACCTTGTTGTAAAAATTGGCATAACATTGAACGAAAATGCGGCAGTTATATAATATATATTATATTCCGGCTCAGCGAAAGCCACATCCCTGTGTTCTCGAAGGTAAATAAAAAATTGTCTATAGATGACATTATTTACAAATTTTGAAACGCCTTTTTATTAATATAGGTATTACAACTGAAACATTTAGGCTGGGTTTATCAATGAGCAGCTAAATTTAACTGATACATAATTGCCATGGCAACTCCAACTAAAATCCAGAATTTGTCCTTAACTGAGCCTTTAATCATTAGATAAAGTGTTAACTGCACATTGATAAACCGGGCCTTAACTGCTCCATGGAGCAATTTCAAAAGATTTTTTGACAAGTTAACAATTAAAATGTCACATATTACTTATGTGTCACTTCTGACTATAGACGAAAACAATATTAACCAAATTGTATTATCTTAACTGTAACATACCCTACCTTTTCAAGTTGTAAATAGGAAAGTGTAAATTGATATTCAGAATTTCAAGTTAAATTTCAGAAAGTATAAATTGTAGTTCAGATTTCCAAGTTATATTTCAGAAAGTGTAAATTGTAATTCAGATTTTCAACTTATAATTCAGAAAGTGTAAATTGTAATTCAGATTTGCAATTTATATTTCAGAAAGTATAAACTAAATTTCAGAAAGTGTAAATTATATTTCAGAAAGCGTAAGTTAAAATTCAGAAAGTGTAAATTATATTTCAGAAATTATAACTTTATATTATTATTACAGAGTAAATTGTATTTCAGAAAGTGTAAATTGTATTTCAGAAAGTGCAAATTAAATTTAGAAACTAATTTTGTTAAATTCTTAATTTTATGTAAAAAATACATTTTTTTTTAAATTTTAATTTATTGCTGTTCAATATTTAATACCGAATATATGAATTGGGAGGATTGGTGTAGCGGACTACCGCGTCGTACTTGGCGAGTTTACTACACAAATAGCAGTTCGATTCTCACCGGCGCCGATTTGCCTTTTTCAGTTAATTAATAATTGAAATTTGGCGAAGGCGTATGTGAAGCGGACACTCCCTATAAATTGGTTCGAAAGTAAATCAAAGCCGGTGGTTCCCTCTACTACACCTTTTCAAGTTGTAAATAGGAAAGTGTAAATTGATATTCAGAATTTCAAGTTAAATTTCAGAAAGTATAAATTGTAGTTCAGCTTTGCAAGTTATATTTCAGAAAGTGTAAATTGTAATTCAGATTTTCAACTTATAATTCAGAAAGTGTAAATTGTAATTCAGATTTGCAATTTATATTTCAGAAAGTATAAATTAAATTTCAGAAAGTATAAATTATATTTCAGAAAGCGTAAGTTGAAATTCAGAAAGTGTAAATTATATTTCAGAAATTATAACTTTATATTATTATTACAGAGTAAATTGTATTTCAGAAAGTGTAAATTGTATTTCAGAAAGTGTAAATTAAATTTCAGAAATATTAATTTTGTTTAGTTTTATGTAAAAAATATATTTTTTTTTTTAATTTTAATTTATTGCTGTTCAATATTTAATACCGAATATATGTATAATACATAACTGATACTTTTTTTTTAAATTTTGTTGAATAAAATAATACGTTCCGAAATAAAAATTATGATTTCTGATTTACAAATTACCGTTTCCTAAAATTAATTTACACTTTCTGAAATTGAATTTACAGATCCAAATTTAAATAAAATAACACATTCTGAAAATTAATTTCTACTTTCTGAAATATAATTTACACTTTCTGAATTCCAACTTACGCTTTCTGAAATATATATTACAAATCTGAATTTCAATTTATACTTTCTGAAATATAACTTGCAAATCTGAATTACAATTTATACTTTCTGAAATTTATTTAAAAAATCTGATTAACAAATTACACTCTCTGAAAATAATATCACACTTTCTGATTTACAACTTGAAAAGGTGTAGTATGGTTTGAAGAGTGTTGTTTAAATGACGTCATAGTTAGTTGGTAAAGTAAAATCTTTTTCGAGGTTAAAAAGTTGATTGAGTTGTTTATTTTGCGATATTTGAAATTGAGAACCAAAAATGAGGTCTACAAGGAAAAAATTAGGCTTGTCCTAACTTTGCAAGAACATTTTTGCATAAAGCTTATAAATTACTTACTTTAATTTAACCCATTTATCGTATCTATATTATCCACGATATCTGACGATTGTTTAAAATAATATCAGTAGAATTCATTCTTGCTGAGATTCTTGCAAAAGTGGCAAAACAATCTTGTACATAAATCCGGCTTCCAAAAAAACACTAACCTCTTCTTCGTTGAAAAAATATGATTCAGAAAGGACAGAGATAGAAATACTTACTATGCGAGCAAACCACCTAGGGGTACATGGTTATTAAGAATAGTAAGTGTGACGTCATTATTTGTTGTAGTTAACTAATAAAATGTGTTTAGTATGCTGTTCTTCATACTAGTATGTTATAGTTTCGATAATAAAATTAGGTTATTGCTAAATTGTTTATTTTTGACGAATTTAATGTAAATTATTATTTAAAATAATTTTACCAATTTTTACCTAAATAGAGTTCTTTTTCATTAATATAATTATTTATAATTATTTCTAACCAAAAAATATATATTTTTTTTGAATGGGCCCAAAATCCCTATCCAAAACGATGCCCACCTTTAACCCTAACAACGGGTTGCTACGTATGATAAACAATGCTAAATTTATAATTTTGTTTGATTTTTCGTTTGTCCTGTGTGCCAATTAATATCTTTGTAAAATAAACATTTTTTATAAAGAATGCTTCAAGATGACAATTGAGCTTTAAGATGCGTGGAATATAAGAAGTTTTGCAATTATATGTGAAAATTTTAAATATCAGTAGGTTTGAAAATAGCTGAAAAAAATTCAAAACAAGGTGCAGTGAAAAAATATGTGAAAACATAAAAAAGTTACTGTTACTTGTAAATAAATAATTATTTCGTTTGAAGAAGTAAGTAGTCCAATAGCAGTTATATTTAACTTTAATAAAAACTAATTTAAAGCTTTAAAAATTAAAAATTATATTATTATTTACTTACCGCCTCCCGATCGGTAAGTAATTTACTTACCGATCAGTAATTTGTAAACATAACCTATTGCTGTCATAATTAGGCTAGTAAAAACGTCAAATTACCCAATCGTGCAAAAAATTATTTTTACTAGAACATTAATTCCCAGTATAATTGTTATATGATTGGTCAGAAATACCGTTAAATCATTGGTTGATAAAAAATAATCTAACAATAATGTTTTATGATGAAATTTAGTTGGAAAATGACTTCTGATAAATGTGCCTTTTTTTGGTTCGTATGAAATTTTTAGGTTTAATCTAAAGATTAATATTTTTTTGCAGTTTTCTTTGTACAATTTTTATTGGCATCGGGATTAAAATTCCTAAACGATTTAAAATAAAAGTGAATATTTTGCCACCACTACTACATAGACTTTTTTTATACGTACCTACCTACCGCAGTTATTACTACCTTATCATACTATTCACAGTGCCTGCCCTAGAATAGTATTATACCGTAGGTTCGAATTTCCCAAAATCGTCAAAAAACGTCCTAGACCAAAAATTCTTGGATACAAATGTGTTTCATAAAAAAATAAGAAATTTTAAAAATGTCCTTCTGTCCTTCTGTCCGTCTGATGTCACGTTTTTTTGTAAACACGATAATTCAAAAACGAATAATCGGATCGACTCCAAATTTTCAGGAAAAATTAAGTTCTATGAGGGGAAGATCCCAAATGTTTTTCAAACTAATCCTCCCAAAATAAAAAAGTTATTGGGCTTAACTTAAAAAAACTATAATTAAAAAAAAAAAAAAATTCAATTTTTTTTCCTTTTTCGCAAAACGAAAATAAAAAAAAATTGATAAATTTTAAAAAATGTTGAATTTGTTTTTTGTGCACTTACAAAACCTGCAAAAGTTGGATTTCATAATATTGAGTATCATATATTAATTTATTATTTTATACCCAGAAGTCACTTTACCATTTAAAAATTGAATAACTTATTTGTTTGTCAATTTTTTTATTTGTTTATTTTACAATATACAGGAACTGAATTTTTTTAACTATATATGAAAAATCATGTCTTTTAAATGTAGTCCATTTTCCGTCATGGAAAATGTCGTGAAAAGAGCCCGTGCTTCCAAAGCGGAAAATGGACGTCATTTAAAAGACATGATTTTGCATACATAGTTTATAAAAAATTTAATTTCCTGTTATCTATATTGTAAAAGAAATAAATAAAAAAAAGACTTTTAAAAAAAGTTATTTAATTTTTAAATGGTAAAGTGACTTACACCACCCTGTATCAAAATTTAATACATTTTAGTGTATTGCCACCCTTTGAATTTAAGATTACTCTAGATTCCTCAGCCAATTAAACTTTTAAAACGTACATATCCACCTTTTCCACCTTTTTATATTTAAAAAGTTTTTAATAAAATCCAAGGTCGCGCATAGCGTAAGGAATAACTAAGTATATCTCGAATTATCTTCGGTTCCCATCTCGTGAATTGGTTCATCGTAGTACCTTCATTCCATGCAATTTAGTCACAATTTTAAAGTTTCGCGGTTCTCACCCCCACTAGTACTCTCCTCCATGCGGCTACCCGACCCGCCGCGCAGCTTCAGTCTTCGTTTTTATGCGATACAGTCACGTTGTGTATTTTGGTGTTCTGTGCAAAAAATGCCGAAACATTCTAGAAAAAGAACGCGTAGCCATTCTCCAAATGATAAGAAGAATATTTATAGACTTCTTAGGAGACTGGAGCACAGATTGGATGAAATGGAACAAAAACGTAGGAAAATACAACTTTCTAATTCGAGTTCTTCAAGTTCTGACCTGTATGACTCGGATGCTTCGGGGGAACATTCATCTGTGGGGACTGCCCCCGAAACAATACAAGGTATTTGATTAATTTATTTTGTTAAAATTAAGGACGATTTTCTTTATTTGTGTGAGATGGGCATCTCAGACGCCGTTGTAATATGGCTAGAGCCTAAATAAGACATATTGACGATACAGTAATGCTACTTAAAAATTTATTTTATAACTGTTTGTGATAACAGTGGGGCTTTTTCAAATTAGTATTTTGCAAAGGTTGTTGACATGGTACGAAATGCAAATACTGTTTGTGATAACAGTATCATGACTGCTTGTGATGGCAGCGAATAATTATACTGCTTGTGATGGCAGTCAAATAATTATACTATTTGTGATAATAGTATGTACGCTGTTTGTGATGACAGTATTTTGACAGTTTGTGATGACTGTCTAATTCAGAAAAGCTATATTCAATAGCAAACTTGGTCCAACTCTTTTGCAATTGTTGAAAAACAAAATACTAAAATAATTTATTAATTATAATTATACTATTTGTGATGATAGTATGTACGCTGTTTGTGATGACAGTATTTTGACAGTTTGTGATGACTGTCAATCCAGGAAAGCTATATGAAATAGCAATCTTGGTCCAACCCTTTTGCAACTGTTGAAAAATAAAATACTAAAATAATTTATTAATTAAATTAGATTTTGTTGATTGCTTCGTAATTTAATGGTAAAGCCCACATAAATTATTTTACATTACATACATAAAAATGCTTATGTATGCCTTTATAGGTATAAGCATGCCTTTATAAATGCCTTAGATTTAAAATTAGAAAATTTTAACCAACTAAATTTTCTAGCTTAAAAAAAAAAAGGATTTTATTCTATGATATCCAATCAAGAATAAAAATATGCAAAACAATCATTTTATTTTAAATGACCAGAGAGGCAAGGAAAATCTTCCTCCACCATTAAATGACGAACTATTGTCAATTCTTGGTAACGAGATTGATAAGGTTAAGGAATATGGGCCACCTATCCAACAGGAGGTAGCTGATAGATGGCTTAATATATCAAAAAATGGTTTAATGAAAGAAAAAAGGATAGAACTTATAACGAAATACCCCCCTCCCGAAAACAACCTTAGCTTAGGGGCACCAAAGCTTAACCCCATTGTCAAGCAAGCTGTCAATGATTTAGTGGCAAGAAAAGACGATAGACTGGCTAGCTTACAAACACTAATTGGTGCAAGTATGTCAGCTATTGGAAAAGTGATTTCTGATTTGTTGAAGAATGAGGGGGGGAGAACAAGGAACACCTAGAACTACTCAGTGATGCGGGACGTCTTTTGGCAGATATTCACCATTCTGAGAGTCTATCCAGAAAAGAGCTGATTTCAATAAATTTAAAGATTGGAAGGATACACTGTCGGATTCTCCCATAGATCAGTGGCTTTTTGGGGAAAATTTGGATGAAAGGCTAAAGTCCGCCAAAAATCTTCAAATTTCGTCAAAACAGTTAAAAATTACAAAAATGATCCCGAAAAAATCAAATACTTCCAAAACGTTAAACTTCAAGAGTCCACCCAAGTATCAGGGAGTGAAGCGGGGTGGACATTATCGACAGACTCCCAACAGTCGTCTAAACCGCACCACCCAGCCCTCTCGGCCCAAGACACAAGAATTACCCAGAAACAGGGACAGAAGTCTCCGCTTTTAGAGGTGAGAAAAATAGCAGGAAGATTAAAGCATTTTGCTGATTGCTGGCAAAATATAACCAAAGAAAAATGTGTCCTGTCATGGTTAAAAGGCTTTAAAATACCTTTTATTAAAAAACCCCATCAAAAAATTATGCCCAAGAAACAAAAATGGGCCTTAGTAGAACAACAATCGATTGGTAATGCTATTAAAGAATTATTGCTTAAGGGCGCTGTCTCCAAAGTTAAACCATGTAAGGGTCAGTATATTTCAAATATTTTTGTTGCACCAAAACCAGATGGGACTTCAAGGCTTATATTAAATTTAAAACCTCTCAATAAGTATGTTGAAACATACCATTTTAAATTAGAGGACCATAAAGTGGTAAATCGTATTATTACCCAAGGTGCCTATATGGCTAAATTAGATCTGCAAGATGCCTACCTTTTGATACCTATTCGTAAGGTAGACAGAAAATACGCTTTTGGTTTGATGGAGAACTATATGAATTTAACTGTCTTTGTTTTGGGTTAAGTTGCGCTCCGATGTTGTTCACTAAGTTAATGAAACCTGTGGTTTCTTACCTAAGGGAAAAAGGTTTTATTTCAGTAATATATTTAGACGATTTTTTGTTAGTGGGGAAATCTTTTGATGAGTGTTTAAAAAATGTTTCTGAAACTGTTTCTATTTTAGAATTTATGGGTTTTATTATTAATTACAAAAAAAGTATTTTAATGCCCAAAAATACTTGTATATATTTGGGGTTTAACTATAATTCATTAAACATGACTATTTCCCTTCCCGAAGAAAAACGCAGTAGATTAATATGTTTGTTAAAAGGATTTAAAAAACGAAAACATTGTAAAATTAGAGAATTTTCAAAAGTAACGGGGAAACTAGTAGCTACTTGTCGAGCGATACGATATGGTTTTTTATATACTAAATTGTTCGAGCGGGAAAAATATTTAGCTCTTAAAAGTAATGGGGGGCGTTACGGTGCTACTATGCCAATTTCGAAAGCGGTAATAACTGATATTGATTGGTGGATAGAAAACCTGGCAACCAGTAAAAATTTTATTGGGAATATTAATTACACAAAAGAAATTTTTTCCGATGCATCCAGCACGGGCTGGGGAGTTCATTGTGATAATATCAGTATTCATGGCCTTTGGTCTGAAGAGGAAAAAAGTCATCATATAAATTATCTGGAATTACTTGCAGTCTTTTTTGGTCTAAAGTGTTTTGCAAAAAACTTAGCAAATTGTTCGATTTTATGTAGAGTGGATAACACCACTGCATTATCCTACATAAATCGAATGGGAAGTGTCAGATATCCGAAATTGAATAACCTTGCTCGAACAATTTGGCAATGGTGTGAGACGAGAAATCTGTTTATATTTGCGTCTTACATCAGGTCAGAGGATAATATTGAAGCTGATATAGCTTCACGTGAACTTAAAATAGAGACGGATGGAGTCTTTCTGACTTTGCTTTAAATGAAATAGTCTCTAATTTTGGCAACCCTAGTGTTGATTTATTCGCCAGTCGCATAAACAAAAAATGCTTAAATTATGTTTCATGGCTTAGGGACCCTGATGCCATTGCAGTCGATGCATTTACCCTAAACTGGGGAAATATATATTTTTATGCCTTTCCCCCCTTTTCGGTTATTTTAAGAACCCTGGAAAAGATTATAAATGATAAGGGTAATGGCATCGTGGTTGTGCCTGTCTGGCCCGCACAACCTTGGTACCCGGTTTTTATGTCCTTATTAATTGAAAAACCCATTGTTTTCAAGCCTAACTCGGAATTACTTTCTTTTGGCAGAACTCCTCACCCACTATCAATAAACCTTTTTCTAATGGCCGGACGCTTATCCGGGAAGCTCTACAACTTAGACAAGTGCCAACTGAATCCTTAGAGATATGTATGGCTTCAATAGCTGAAACGACATCGAAGCGATTAAAACTTTGGTGGGATTTCTGCTCATTAAAAAGTATAAGCCCCTTTACAGTATCTGTTGTGAATGTTTTAGAGTTTTTAACCGAACAATTTAACAGGGGTGCTTCCTATAGCTCTTTTAATACATACAGATCAGCTATAGGTCAAATAGCTGGTCCAGACTTAGGCCAAGATTTTCGTATACAAAAATTTTTTAAGGGAGTATATTCTTTAAGACCCAGTCGACCAAAGTATGAAAATACCTGGGACCCTTCTCTTGTTTTAAATTATGTAAGGGATCTAAAAAACTCGGTTATTAGTTTGGAAATACTTACTTATAAACTTGTAACATTGTTGGCATTAGCCACGGGCCAACGTTTACAAACCCTAACACTAATAAAAATTCCCAATATTTACCGCTCAGATAATAGAATAGATATAACAATACCGAATAGGATTAAAACATCGGCTAGAAATAAACCCCAACCTATTTTACAATTGCCCTTTTTGAAATCCGATCCAGAGGTTTGTGTTGCCAGTACTCTTCTTGACTATCTGGATAAAACTAAAAATCTTAGGGGGCCTACAGATTCATTATTTATAGCAATAAAAAATCCATTTCATAAGGCTTCATCACAAACACTGGGTCGCTGGATTAAAAATATTTTAGAAAAAAGTGGGGTGGACGTTAATAGGTATTCTGCCTATAGCACAAGACACGCAGCGACATCTTCTGCTAGTAGAAAGGGTCTAAATTTTGATACGATTAGATTGGCTGCGGGATGGTCAAGAGACTCAAAAATATTTGCAACAGTTTATAATAGACCTCTGCTTTCGGAGCAGTCATTTGCTGAAACGGTTCTTAGTTCATAAGTTTAACTTTATAAGCGTAGGTAATATACTTACATATTTATGAGTACATTTATACCTTAAAGTCAAATAAATCAGATTTGGACAGGTGATTGTTGCAACTAACTTTAAATAACTACGACGAACCAATTCACGAGATGGGAACCGAAGATAATCATAAGATCAAACGAACTTACCTAAGTGATGTTCGATCTTGATTATATGAGGTTCCCATCGAAGTGAATTGGTCCCAACCCTCCCATAAACCACTACAGTACGGGCCGTACTGTAATTGCAACAATTTAGCTTTAAATAGGACTGAAGCTGCGCGGCGGGTTGGGTAGCCGCATGGAGGAGAGTACTAGTGGGGGTGAGAACCGCGAAACTTTAAAATTGTGACTAAATTGCATGGAATGAAGGTACTACGATGAACCAATTCACTTCGATGGGAACCTCATATAATCAAGATCGAACATCACTTAGGTAAGTTCGTTTGATCTTATGAGTATACTACAGAGCGGTCCAAAAGTCACCCCCCCCCCTCTTAACTTTTGAACCAGTTGAGATATCGACTTCAAATTTGGAACTTTTAAATAAGACAACTTAAACTATCTTTTAGCATATATTTAATACTTTCAGCTCTTAAAATGTGGGCAGGGGGGCATGGGGGCACATTTTTTTAAATGGAAAGGGGAGTCGTGTGATACATTATTTTAAAGCTTATAAAATTCTCCATTTAACTGTAAATTTTTTATCTTTTTTAAACATTTTTTTTTTTTGGTTTAAAATAGGGTTGAAAATGGGTATTTTTGTCAAAATTTCTCTAAAAAATCCAAACAATTTTTTAAAAATGCCTTATTTCATAATGAAAAAAAGTAAATTATACTTTTAAACTAATTTTAGTTGACATAAATAAAAATTAACAAAAAAAAAAAACTTAAAAATTTATTTTTTTAGCACAAAAACCGAAAAATCAAAACCTTAAAAAACATGTTTAAAAATTTTAAAAATATATGGTTATATAGAGAATTTTAAGGGCTTTAAAATGATGTATCACACGACCCCCTTTTCCATTTAAAAAAATTTCCCCCCATGCCCCCCTGCTCACATTTTAAGAGATAAAAGTATCAAATATATGCTTAAAGATAGCTTAAGTTGTCTTTTTTAAGAGTTCTAAATTTGAAATCGATATCTCAACTCGTTCAAAAGTTAAGAGGGGGGGGGTGACTTTTGGACCGCACTGTATATTTATCCGCAGTCACAAATCGGTATTTGGTGTATTTTGTAAAAATTGGTATCTACGGGTTTTCAAGGATGCTGGAACTAAATCCATTTTTTTTTTAATTTAAAATTTAAAATGGCCGGCCCAAGATGGCGGCAAAATTAGTATCTAAAAGTTTTCGGGGATGCTAAAGCTAAATCCATTATTAAAAATTTAAAATTTAAAATGGCAAATCCAATATGGTGCAAAATTCAGTGGTTTTTGAGGATGCTAAAACCGAGTCCATAATTTAAATTTAAAAATTCAAAATAGCGGTTCCAATATAACGGAAAAGTTTGATTAATTTAAATAAACTGTGATAAATATATGCATCTAGCAATTTTTAAGGCTAGGACAAGATCACCTGTTTTAGCCACTGCATCGGTTTTAGCCACATAGAGTATTTTTTTGGGTATAGTTAAGATATGTGAGAATTTAGCTCAAAATCATCACTTAAATCCGATTCCCATGATAAAAATTAGGACAAAAATATGCTAAATAGGTTTTTATTCTAGCAAAACGAACATAGCGCGCATTTAAAAATGTGATTTCTTATGACTTTTATTTATTTATTTATTTATTTAATTAACACCCAACAGTAAAACCAATTACAGGGTATCTTATAAAAAACCTTATATAAATACAAAGTACAAGTCTACAAGAAAAGAAAAACTTAAAACTAAATATTGTACACCGTCCTTAAGTGGTTATTGACAAATTCTTTAAATTTGGAGGATTTTAATAATGTATAGTTACATATAGCATGTATTTTATTAAATGAATTACAAATTTTATAAATTGGCGATGTATATTTAACATTTGTTCGTGCAGTTGGCAGATAAAATAAATTCGTACCTCTAGCAGAGATTCTAGGTATACAAAATGGTAGTTCACCAAGAATATAGCTACAATCTATTTCATTGCGAAGTATTTTAAATAAGAAAATGCAAGAGGTACTAAATCTTCTAGATTATAAGCCTAAAACGTAAAACCTTGACCACAAATAACTATTTCCAATACCCTGGGCGGGATACACACCATCCAACCTAAAGCATAAGAATTTAAGAAATTTACGCTGCACCCGCTCAATATCATTGATATATCTGTCATAGTATGGGTTCCATATAATGCTAGCATACTCAAGTTTACTTCTTACTAACGCAAAGTATAATGTTTTTAAACATTGAATATTTGTAAATTGCTTACAGTTTCTCATCAAAAAACCCAACATGCGCGTTCACTCAGATTTTATTTTAAGAATGTGTTCCTTAAAAGTGAGCTTGCTATCAATAATTAGGCCTAAGTCCCTTATTGGGTCACATCTAGATAAAACCGCTCCGTTTATGTTATAAAAAAAATCTAAAGTGCTAATTTTACGAGTCACTGAAAGTACTTTACATTTTGAAATATTTAAGTGCAATCATTTATTCCACACCACTCCTGAACTTTATCAATATTATCCTGCAAACGAATAGAGTCATAAATATTTTTTATAGTGGTATAGAATTTCATGTCGTCGGCAAACAAAAGGCAATTTACATCCATTGCATCACATATGTCGTTAATGAACAAAAGAAAAAAATAAGGCCCGAGATTTGTGCCCTGGGGCACGCCAGACGTTACATCAAAGCCCAAAGACCTAAATCCATTACATTCAACATACTGAAATCGACTAGACAGGTATGAACGAAAAAAACTTATTAAATTATCACTAAAACCATACCAAGACATTTTGCGTAAAATTAGGGAATGATTAATTTTGTCGAAAGCTTTCGAGAAGTCTGTGAAAATAATATCGATCTGAGATTTTGGACATTTTAGTTTTTTTGACAAGTGACTTTTCTTAAGAATCCGCCAGAATAATAATTTTAAATATAATAATAATAATAATAATAATAATAATAATAATAGTGTCTTTATTACATATACATTATATATAACAGAGTAAACATACCGAAGGGCGAAGTTCAGATGGATTCAAGAGGCTATGAAATGTATAAATAAATATTAACAGGTTCAAAAAATAAACCTGTCATACAGATACACATCCAAAGTCAGTTGCATCCCCTGCTCTACCACTTAACCCCTAAAAAAACCTAAATATAAACTAAACTAAAGAAAACGTGTACATTAAATAATAAACTAAAAAACCATACAAGAAAAAGAAAAAAAAAATTACAAAAACAAAACTAGGAATAGGATTTATGAAGAAAGGAAAATATTATGATATAGGGAGGGGATGTAGCATTATTCTTATAGAATTGGTAATAAATTTAAAATTAAAAAACAAATTAAGAATCAGCAGCTTGTAAGTAATCAAAGATATTCTTCTTAAATCTTGTTAGGCCAAGTTTAAATGAATCATAATATTTATTGAAATATGAGCAAATTGTATAGGAAAAACTTCTTTTATATGACCCTTTCCGATGCTTAGGTATTGTGACCAAATTAATCTTTTTGTTTCGTAAGTTTATGTTATGTACGTCGGTGCGGAATTTGATTTTTCTATAAAGATAACTAGGTTTTTTAAATTTAATTATATTATAAAATAGTGTGGCATTTTGTAGTGTAACAATATCCGATGTTTTAAGCCAACCCAGTTGTCGCCGAAAAACCGATACTCTTTCCCGTCTCCTTACTCCGTGTATGAACCTTATACACGAGTTTTGTAATTTCTGAATTTTTTCTTTATACTTTTGGTCCAAACACGGAAATAAGACAGTACAACAGAATCTAATCTGCGATAAAACCAGAGATTCGCATAAGGTTTTTTTAGTGGAAATGCTCAGGTAAGACCTATGTGGAAAGTTTTTTTTTAAATTCGCAAAACCAATGCTGATACATTTGTTAATGTGTTCCCTATAGCGAAAACTGTTATCTAAAATTAAACCAAGGTTTTTGTGACTATCGACATATGGGATAATGCTATCATTCACTTTAATTGACCCTTTAGCTTTAACGTGAGCACACTGTGACTTACTACCAAATACCAATGCAACTGACTTACTGGGGTTAAGCTGTAGACAGTGTTTATCGGATTCTTTATAAATTTCTTCTAAGTCTGATATGATTTCTAGTAAGGCTTGTATTAGATTCTGCAGTTTAAAAGACCGGTACAATTTTGTGTCGTCTGCATAAAGATGGTACAAACAATATTTAATTTTAGATATTAACTTGGATGTATAAATTGCAAAGAGTAAGGGTGACAAAATAGCCCCTTGGGGGGTACCTAATAGTACAAGTATCGAATTGGAAATATTGTTATTTAGCTTTATTTTTTGAAACCTGTTAGAGAGAAAGGATTTAATCAATTCTAGGGCAGTAATATCTAAGTTGTAACTTTCTAAGATCGCTAAGAGTATATCCCTATTAATAGTATCGAATGCCTTACTAAAATCTAATAAAATTAAAATTGTGATTAAATCTTCATCTAGAGATTTTAAAATATCATCCGTAACTTGTAAAAGAGCTGTCGTGCAGCTATGCCCTTTGCGGAAGCCAGATTGCATTTCTGGTAAAATGTTGTGCTTTTCGCAGAATTCCGAGAGCTGACTATTCATTACATATTCTAGAATTTTAGATAAGATAGGTAGTATACTAATTGGGCGTAGGTCTTTAAAAGCTTTAGGTTCATTAGTTTTTGGAAGAGGAGTTACCAAGGCTGTTTTCCACAGATCTGGAAAATAATTTTCTAAAATGCAAGAGTTTACAATATGTGTAATATATTTTTTCTTCAAGCGTACTAAAATGTTCATATTTTATAACTGAACACACTAGTTAGAAGTGATCTATTTTTTTACAGTAAAAAAATGAGTTCATTGTTGTACGCCGTAAAAAAAAGTTAGTTAGCAAAACCACCACTGGCGGCAGCACTCTTTGACTTTGATGACAGCCATACTTTAAACTTGTTTGTTTATTATGTAAACAGGTGGTTGACTCGAGATTCTGTGCAAAAACCTTGTGTGAAATTGATTAAAAATGATTGAAGAAGAATATATGGTTTATTCACCTACAAATCTCTCCGAAATTGCAAATGCTACATTGGACAAGTTACCATCGAAATCGCGAAAAGTGTACGATTTAGCCTGCGAAAAAAAATTAAAATGAGCTAAGGAAGGTTTAAGTTCATTTCAAAAGGGTTTTATTGGCCTATTTTAATAAACAAAACATACTTTATTACTGAATAAATTAAATTCAAAAATTAATATTTAAAAAATATATATAGGATACTTGAAGAAAAAATAGTATGTTTCACTCAGAGGAAAAGTGCTTTTTTTTACTCGTCTGTAGTTTCCGGACTCCGCTTCGCGTCGTCCGTAAATTCTACAGACTAGTAAAAAAAAGCTTCACTTTTCCTCTTAGTAAAACAATATACTATTGTTATGTTGGGCATACACAACTTTAGCATTTTTATGTTAATTTCATCTATACCGCATGCATTTGATTTTATTGAGGATATAAATTTTGATATAATGCTTTCAGACACTAAAGTAAATTGAAATTTTTCTCCATTAACGCTTTTAGGTTGGTTTTTATAAAATAAAATTGTTTCTTCCGGTTTGTCGTTGACTATGGGGATACTATTCACAAAAAACTGATTAATCTCTTCAACATCACTTAGTTCTATGGGAATGTTTACCCCTTTTTTAGATTTTTGTATATTTAAAAGTGAGAGTTTTTTCCAGATGTCCTTTGCTGGTGTGTTTCTTACTTGAAAATTAAAATATGCCTTTTTTTCTGCCCGAGTAATTAAAGTTACGTAATTTCTTAATGACTTAAAATTTTCCCAATCTGTTACATTTTTTGTGGATTTGAATTTAGTTTTGGCTTTATCTCTAAGAGACATTAAGAGCTTTAAATTATCGGTTAACCAGGGGGTCGGCTTTTTTGTGATTCTAGATTTCTTAAGCGGAGCATGTTTGTTAAAGAGATTAATGATTGATGTGTTGAAAAAACTAATCTTTTCATCAATACTTTTGGTGAACAGTAATTGGTCTAGATTTAAATGTTCAAGATCTGTGTTAAATAAGTCCGGTGCAATATTTTTAAAATCCCTATATGTATGAAAAATAGGTTCAGGTTTAGGTTTTTTTATTGAGATAGTGCATTTTACTAAATCATGATCGACAAAGGGCATATTTTGAACTCCACTATCTAACACGAGGGACAGATTGGATACTAAAATGTAATCTATAAGTGTGGCTTTTTGGAGAGTAGTATGGGTAGGCTCATCGATTATTTGTTTTAAACCAGTGGTTTCAAGTAACTCGTTGTATGATTGTATATCTGCGCGAGCAATATCTAAGCAATCAGTATTCATATCTCCCAAAATAAATAAATTTTCTGAAGTATTAATACTGTTAATGTAAATATTTTCGAGATCTTCTATTAATTGGGGTGTCTTGTACTTATGTTGTTTATAAAGGTTAAAAATGCTAAAAGTTATATTATTTATAGTTACTAATGCGCCGACTTGTTCTATTTTTGTACTAACACACAATTTTTTGAAGGGTATACTATTGCGTATGTACATTAAGACCCCCCCGCTACGTTCAGGGACGTCTTTACGTAGAATTTTATAACCAGGTATTGCTATATCACTATTTGACGTGCGAGGTTTTAACCATGTTTCAGAAAGGCCAAAGATGTCATATTCGTTAGTAAGCAATACGTCTTTTAGATCATTAAAATGTGCGAGGACTGAACGGGAATTTACATGTGCTATTTTAAGAAACTTTTTAATGCCATTGTTTACCATTGTAAGGAAAATTAATGGATATTATAAAGGGATAAATATTAATAAATATAAAATTGAGAAAAACTAAATAATTTTAACTATAAACTACTACTAATACTATATACTAATTTAAATGAGTTTTATGTATTTTTTGCTGATGGTGTATTTGATCTAAGACCTTTTCTTATATCCCCGGTGATTTGGTTTTTATCAGGTTTATTTTTCTTCGTGTCTTGGTTCGACTCCACCTCTTCAAGACGTCGTTTTTGTGTTGGATTGTATTTATTTTGGCTTACAGATGTTTTCCCTATTTCCTCTAGTACTTCGATCGCCTCGTTTTCAACACTAACAGAATTTTTAAGCTGGGTGTATGTGTACTTTTTTCCGTTTACAATAAGAAAGTTATCTCTTAATTTTACGTCACACTGATTAGCTTTTGCTTCCTTAAAATGCTTAACGAGAAGCTTTTTTTCTTCTCTTTGCTCCTTAGTTAAGTCGTTTGCTATAGAAATATTAGTTCCTTTGAGTTGCGCAATGTTTTTGAAGATTTCTTGTTTTTTTAAGTATGTGGTAAGTTGTACCATTAATGGGCGATCCAAATTTTCCTTTTTTCCAATTCTATAGATGTTATTTAGGTGTTCGATTGTTATATCTAATTCAGGTCAAATTAAATTCGTAAAACATTTATATCAAGTTAAAGATAAGTAGTTAAATAGAAACTTTTTTAATATTTTAATAATTTTTTTGCATGCGTTTTGACGTCAACTCTGATGTAATATTTTGACAACGCTGCTATGCCACAAATGGAGTTTGGACTTAGCGACAAACTTTAAATTTTTTTAAAATGTCATAATTATTTTTAAGATGTCATGTCAATTTTTTAAATATATGTGTTTAACCCTTGTTTAAATACTTTGGTGCTGTCAAAATGACCGCTAAGTGTCCACCGTTTTATAATATCTCCGCCCCTGATAAATTTAGCATGCTGGTCTTCTCAGTACCTTCCAGGGTATGTATTCTCGGGCTTGAGAGAACGCATTTCAGGAAAAAAGGTGTTGCAGGTTGCATATTAGTTCTCTTGAAACGCAAAACTACTTATTTTTGAACTCCACTTCGCACGAAAATAGAGGAACTTTACTTCTACTACTCGGGAGCGTGAGAAGCGAGCGTTCACGGAAATTTTGACATATAAGTTAGTCGCGCGCATTAGAACATAACCCTAATTTCGCTTTGTTTTTTTGTTGTTAATTTGAATACCGTTTTATTTTATAATAGTTAATAAAAGAAGATATTTTGTATTTAGAAATTATTATACATATAATAATAATTATAATAATAATAATAATAATAATAATAATAATAATATAATTAAATAATAATAATATAACGATGGACGATTTGGAAATTGTGGGTGCTGTTGACCTTTAGAGAAATCTGCAAAATGGAGAATGAAGAAGGGGAAGTGTTGGCTAGGACTGACCCTTTTCAACAATTCCAATTTATATTGAATTCAGGACTAAACAGCCCACTATTGACAAGAGGGTTGTCCTGAATAATATTTAAAAGTATTTTTTTTTGTTGACTGCTGGTGGGCGCAGATCTTTTTCTGTTTTTATTTTCATTTTCAGACATTTCTTACACATTAATTTTTGGATGTCAATTATAAAAACAGTAACTTGTTTACAAATAATGAAAATAATGACAGCCTGCGCACGCAAACTCATGTCGCATAATTTGATTGGTTAAAATCCGTTAAAATACTTGGCTAGGCTGCAGCCGGCTGCAGAGATCCCATCACGCTCACTACTGTTTCAGAATAGCATTTTTTAACTATGGGGAACTTTGATATGATGTGATCAGTTCCCTTCCCCTGAAAATTGTTTACGTTCTCTCGAGGCCGAGAATAGATACTCACACTCAGAAAATGTCATTGTAATTTTGGTATTTAATACTTTACTTGTAATATTAAATACTGCATTGTGTGTATTGTATACAAAATGTTGTCATACTAACATAGAGACCATGCTGGTACATTTGAATCCCCACGCAACATGTGTTTATTAATACTAGCATATTATAGTAAAAATTACTGTTACATTTGGTAAAGCATATTACACTTATAGTATGGTATACTTTGACTTGTTGTTAAGTTGTATTTCTGATCTAGTTTAAAGTATGTTACAGTATTCAGAAAAATTAACAACCGGTAAATAATACCAACATTTTGATTAGTAATAATATAAAGATTGCAACCACACACAATCACACACTAATAAAATAATCGATCCTTTTTTTACTTTTCTCTGTATTATTACTAATCAAAATTTTGGTATTATTTACCGATTGTTATTTAGATTCTGTTTCAGCATCCTTGAAAACCCCTGAATATTAATTTTCATCAGAATCCAACAAAAATCTAACAGATTTAGGTGCCATATTGGATAAGCCATTTTGAATTTTTAAAAACAGATTCGGTTTCAGCATCTTCGAAAACCCGTGTTACTAATTTTTACGACATTACCACCAAAAGCCGATGTTCTCCTGGCCTACTTATTTTGATTATGTGTGAACGCTTTGGATTTAATTGATATTAATAAATACCGTTTTTTTAACTACGGTAGCCCTTTATTATGTAACCGTAGCCATACACTAGGAATTCGTTACCGTAGTAAATACTATAACTTTTGCCTACTTGGAACCCCAGACAACATTGGTTAATAATTAAAGTTTTAACAGTAAAAAATAACGTAGTTCTGTTATGTTTTACTGTAACAACTTGTAGTTGATAACAAATGTTGCCTGGGGTTTCAAATAGGCAAACACGTTTAGTATTTACTACATATTGATTTCAATCTTGCTTTAAGGAACACTGTGAAAAAAAAAAACTCAAAATTATAAACCAACGTTTTGCCCCTTATTGCTGGGGCTTCTTCAGGTCTAAAAAAAACGTTGGCTTTATAATTTTGAGTTTTTTTTCACTGTGTTCTTAAAAGCAACATATAGTTGGAGAGGTCATTTTGACCGAACCAAAGACTTAACGTAACCAATCTGCTACCACAGTAATTAAGGTTAACAAAACTGTAATGAAGGAAGCAAAATTATTATTGGATTTTTTGTAAAGGGAATGAAAAAGAAAATAATGTACGGAAATGGAGTGGAGCACGAAAAAAGGAATTTATAAATTTTATGTAAAAATCTCTCAAAATTGGAACTGTTTTTTTTTTTTCAAAATTAATGGGGAGCCCGTAGCACAAGCCAAAAGCTTATTTGGGGCTCTCTATCCTATGTAATATTTACAAAAAATAAACTATAACTATAACCTGCGGTGAGAAAAAATCAAACATTGATCATTAAAATTTCATAACGGCGGATCCCAAATAGCTTCAAAATTAGAGTTTTTGATTAGGAAAAATACTAATTAACAATTTTATTTAATTTTATTAATTAAATAAATCTTAGCCATCGGTTAGTTTTAAAGTTCTATAATAATAATAATAATATTAATAATTATTATTATTATTGTATTATTAATTATTATAATAATTAATTATGTATTATTATAATTAACATTTAGTTTGAGCAACCTCAGAATCTTCTATAGTATAGATACTAATTTTCATAAAAATATAAAAAAATATATTGGTATATATTGAAATTAAAAAAAAAATGGTGCCACATTAAATCCGCCATATTAAAATTTTAGATTTTTAACCTCAAATTTGCTCTAGATACCACAAAAACTTCTAACCCTATTTTTTTCAAACATTATCAAAATTGTCCAAAATTTGCAGCCAATATAGATTCCCCATTTTCAATTTTCATTCAGATTCGGATTTGACATCCTCGAAAATCCTCGGATACCCAATTTTATAATTGTGGCATTAAACCGTAAATTTTGGCCTGTTTGAAGTGCCATATGGCCTATAGTGCGGCCTTCTTAATTCTGTCATATAAATTTTAGATATTTAGTATTAACTTCGGTTTAAACGACCTCAAAAACCCACAGATACCAACTTTTTTTTATAATCCATCAACATTGTTCAAAATTTGCGGCCACATTGGATCCGCCATTTTGAATTTTAAATTTTAAAAGTGATTATGTTTCAGCATTCTCAAAAACCCCTCAATACAATTTTTCATTAGAATCCAATAAAATCTAACAGATTTGGCCTCCATATTGGACCCGCCATATTGACTTTTAAAATTTTATATTCTGTTACAGCATCCTTGAAAACCCCTGAATATTAATTTTTATCAGAATCCAACAAAAATCTAACAGATTTAGGTGCCATATTGAATACGCCATTTTGAATGTTTAAAACAGATTCGGTTTCAGCATTTTCGAAAACCCCGTGTTACTAATTTTTACGACATTACCACCAAAAGCCGATGTTCTCCTGGCCTACTTATTTTGATTATGTGTAAACGCTTTGGATTTAATTGATATTAATAAATACCGTATTTTTAACTACGGTAGCCCTTTATTATGTAACCGTAGCCATACACTAGGAATTCGTTACCGTAGTAAATACTAGAACTTTTGCCTAGTTGGAACCCCAGACAACATTGATTAATAATTAAAGTTGTTACAGTAAAAAAAACGTTGTTCTGTTATGTTTTACTGTAACAACTTGTAGTTGATAACAAATGTTGCCTGGGGTTCCAAATAGGCAAACACGTTTAGTATTTACTACATATTGATTTCAATCTTGCTTTAAGGAACACCGTGAAAAAAAAAAACTCAAAATTATAAAGCCAACGTTTCGCCCCTTATTGTTGGGGGTTCTTCAGGCAAAAAAACGTTGGCTTTATAATTTTGAGTTTTTTTTCACTGTGTTCTTAAAAGCAAGATTGAAATCAATATGTAATATATAAAGAACAAGAAAAAGGATTTAAGTATTTACTACGATAAGGAATTCTCAGT
>CAUEHQ010000341.1:76142-116584 GCA_958510825.1 Brachypterus glaber
CCCCTGTTTTAGGCTGTTGTCACGGAAAAGGAAAACACTCTGTGGCCAATGTTATAACACATTTAAATAAAGCATATAAACACCTTCAGTTTGCACAATTGAGTTTAATCAGACGTAAAAAACTGACATTCAAAAAGCACAAAATTTTAACAGGTGTAAAATTTTCCTGAATTCTAAATTACCAATTTTAAAGCTCGATATCTCGAAAACTGTACATACAATTAGGCTGAAATTTTGGTTAATTACTAAGGGACATAAAGGTTAAAAAAAATATATAATTTCCAGCCATATTTAGCCGAAGGCCAAAAACACGGGGTTTTGTGCGGGGTTCTTTTATGGTGAAAATTACGTGTTTTTCCCTTTTTGTCCTCGTCCAACCGATTTTGCTTAATCACTAAGACGATTTTAATAAATATTTCTGTCAAATATCGAGATTGGCTAATTATCTTTTAAGAAACGGCCTCAAAGAAGGAAGAGGAAGAAATATCAAGATTATATACTGTCCAAACGGCCACAAAGAAGGAAGGCGAAGAAATATCAAGATTCTATATTTAGTCTATAACATACGCACATATTTTGAAAAAGTCCTTCATTTACACATTAAAAACTTAAATATCACAATTTTTACCCACTCCGGGATCGAATATCGAAAAATCCTGAAATAATTGTCTTTTTGATTTTGCTTAGGAATATTTTGCAGGCGCCTTTTTTTGAGAAAACTCAATATATTTTGTTTTTGTTGTTAATATAAAGTATTTAACCTAAATAAGGTTTATATTAAAAATATATTTATAAAAATACACAAAAACAACAAAAAAATATTAAAATTCTGTAATTTTATGAAATTATTTTGTTTTTGGTCTTTAGATTTATAATAAAATAAATATTAAAAAAATCGGTGGTTCATTTTTTTTTTTTTTGTAAAAAGGTTATTTCCTATCACCGTGTGTAAAAAAATGCTAATCATACATACTTCAAAGATTTGTCATCCCTTGGGACCTCTTTTTGAGCTGCTTTGTTTTTTTTTTCCAAGTACGACCGCCGCAGCTCCTGCAGCTGCTCCACCATGTATACCTATAATTAAAATATATAATAAAACATTTATGAATTAAATAAAAATGAATAAATTCGATAATTTAGTTTTTATGATAATTTTTTAATGATAAAAATCCAATTACGTTCTCTCTGTACCTCGCTAGGTCCGGGAAGCTCTCATTTTTGGCATTAATTCGACTTAAAACTAGGACTTAAAAACTATGTCTTAATTATGGATAGTTATACAGGGTAGATGTTTTTCGTTCGCAAAAAATAACTTCGTGACCAAAACATCGCAAACCAAAACTTCCCAAAACCAAAACGCCTGGGCCATAACTCCGCATACTAAAATGACGCATACTCATAACATCGTGTATCAAAAATTTCACATAGTACAAAACTTTGCAAAACTAGACATACACACAACAATATTACATATTATTGTTTTTTTATTATGTAGGTACCTAATAAATAAAATAACAACCCAATTTTTAATATTTCTAATATTTATTTGATTTTGCAACACAATATTATAAAAGTAAAAAAAGAACCTACCTAAAAATGTACACTGCATAATATATCCGTGGCTTGGGTTCTCAAAGGGAGGATGTGGGTAGGGGTCTTTACCTCCAAAAGTTTACCTTGCAAGCAATTACCTAGAAAAATTTTTACCTCGAAAAATATTACCTCGAACACCGTTACCTCGAAATATTTTACCTCGAAAGCCCAGTACCTCGCACGAAAATTACCTCGAAAGGACATTACCTCGAAAGAAAATACATCGAACGGACATTACAAAATTACCTCTAAAATAAATAATTTTTTAAAAATTATAAAAAAACCAAACCAAAAAAAATTTTTTTTTTGAAAAATAAGGGAAATTTAACATCAATAAATTTAGTTATTTAAAGCAATAATATTGATATTTTATAGGAAAAGAAAGTATTTGAAATTACAAATAATCAAAAAGCTGTCAATAAATCTACAGCAACATTTTTTATAAAAAATAAATAAATAATTAACAGTAAATGTTTTTCCTTTGTAAGCAATTTCACCATATCTTCCAAATTTCCAAAAAAAACTTTGTACACATGATACTTATAATACACAAAGTTTTTATACTCCTCTAATTCATCTTTCGCGAACTCTCGATATAGGTTAATCGATTTATTGTGAAATATTTACCAAAACTAAAAGCTTATAATTGCCCGTAAATTAAAATTGAATCAATAAATGATAAAATATGAGCAAAAAAACTACAATATACAATAATCAAAAATAAACAGATAAAAAATTTAAAAAAAGTCCTTTTCGAGGTAATGTACTTTCGAGGTAATAACTTTTCAAGGTAATAACTTTTCGAGGTAATGTCCTTCCGAGGTTAATTTTTTCAAAGTAACGTCTTTTCGAGGTAATGTTCTTTCGAGGTAAATCTTTCGAGGTATTTTTTTCGAGGTATTTGCTTTCGAGGTAAATTTTTTCGAGGTAAAGACCTGCTCCCGGCGGATCTAACTTTGTCAATAACAACGTTTTCAAGTTAACTCTGATGGCTATTGGCAAAGTGATCCACCCTTTGAGAACCAAGCCACAGATATATTATAAAGGGAAAAACAACAATGAAATTAATTCAATCTAACAAACTAACTAAACTTAATAAAGTTGGTTAAATACAAAAAAAAACTAAAACAAATTGTGGCATATGACCTTTCAATAAGTCAATTTACTGTTTTTATTATATGTGAAGACAATTTCCTGTACATGTTTAGGGCTATTTTTAATGGTTAAATGGAAAACTTTTGTTCAGGGATTATCTCGACTAAACCGAGTTTAAGTTAAAAATGCTGCGTTCTGATTGGTTGACCCTCAATTTAATCCAAGTTTAAAGTTAAACCATCGTTGGTGCAAGTGGCCCTAAAATATCGTATTACAAGACCTAGGATGCCATTTAAAATATTGTACCCCACTGCCACCCTGGCGCCGCCTTAGTAAATAAAAATTTTAAAAAATTACAAATTATAATTTTTGTTGTCTTATATGCATATTCCAAATTGAAAGTTTATTGAAATATCCTATAGTGCAAAATTTTTGGATACTATTTTTAACAGTTTAAAAAATCGGTTTCTACATGGCAACACTTGGGTGTATTACTCATTAAAAGTTGTTTAAAGTGATAGTTTTTGTGTTTCTATTTACCTGTGACTTTAATAATCCTTAAATTAATGGGCAAGTACACATAAACCGATATTATTTATTAAATCACCACTCGTTTTTCTACCAAACTCATCACTCTTTTTTGCGTGTTTATTTACTTTCTGCGAAGCAGCGTTGCCGGACGTGTTTTTAATTCTCAAAATTATTTCTTCTTGCGCAAAATATTTAAAGAAAGTAAATGCAAGTGCATACAGCATAAATTGTACAAAATGCAATGGCTTATGGCATCGAGATTGGGCAAATCTTACTCTAGATGGAATTAAACAATTTCTTTCTGATTTGAATAAACCAAATACACCCCGCTGGGTCTATTTACATTGTACGTTGTCTAAAGAAAGGAGCTTTTCTGTTGGGGATAATGAACCAAACGATACTTTTTTGTCTACTTTGAAAAAGGAATTAAAAAGCTTTAAATCAGAAATGCGTCAATTTTGTACAGAAAATTTTAATAAGCTGGATTCGTCAATTAAAGATATTCTGACAGAATTGGAAGAACACAGAAAAGAGTTTAACGAAATTAAATCAGAAAATTTAGCACTTAGGGCGGAAATATCTGAGTTGAAGCAAAAATCTAAAAATAGTTCGGAACTTATGATTGGCGAAATAAACGACCGAATAAATCGCAGCAAAAATCTTCTTTTCTACGATGTACCCGAGTCAACCTCTAAAGTCATAGAGGTAAAAATTCAACATGATAAAAATGAAGTTACAAAAGTACTTAGCACCTTGCAACTGAGTCAGAATATAGTTAATGTTACCCGTATTGGTCGAGCAGTTCCGAACAAAAATAGGCCAGTTAAAGTAGTTCTAAGGGATCAATCATCAGTACAAAAAGCATTAAAATCAAAAAAGCAACTTGTTAACCCGGTTTACAAATACTCTGCTGATTCAACACTACTTCAAAGAGAATTTATGAAAAATCTAAGAGAAGAATTGGCAAAACGTGAAGAACAAGGCGAAAAAGTCACCATCAAATATATTAATAGTGTTCCTCAAATTTTTCAATTAAAAAACTAAATTTAAAAAAAAGTGTTTTATCAGTTTACTATCACAATGTAGGAAGTATTAGGCAAAGATTACGCGAATTTAAAAATAATGTATTAAACAGTAACTACGATATTATAGCAATTGCGGAAACGTGGTTAACAAAGGACTGCAGTGAAGTTGAAATATCATTAAAAAATTATAATGTTTATAGATGCGATAGAAATTCGTTGAACAAATCTCGTGGTGGCGGTGTATTAATGGCAGTCCACAAGAAAATTCGGTCAAAGTTAATCAAGTTGCCAACGGACTCTGAACATGTTGATGATATTTTTATTGAAATAACTGGCTTTTCAAGCAATTTTGTATTTGGCTGTCTATACATTCCACCTAAATCGTGTATACCTGGTATCAATCAGGAAGACTATTTAAACTTATATGTTTCTCATTGTGAAACAGTTGAAACTGTTACAAATAACTATCGTGATAGTAAGTTGGTGATTTTGGGTGCCTACAATCTTCCGGAAGCTCACTGGTAACACGACGAATATAGTTCTACAGCTCTTTGCCCTGCAAACTCACCAGCAGTCCAAGTCTCAGAGAAATTTGCTTATCTGAACTTCTTTCAGCATATTGATATACCAAACAATAGAGGCGTCTATCTTGACTTGTTATTTTCGAATTTAGATAATATAAAAGTATCTTCGGCAGAAGATCCCCTAATAAGTCATACTCTTCATCATACTGGATATAAAGTTTGATCAAGAGAAAGAAATGCAATATGATGACTTCTCTTATCATTTCAAGAAAACAAATTTTATTGGAATGAATGAATATCTAGCTGAGATTGACTGGGATATTCTCGATAAAAAAAATATAAATAAAGCTGTAGAATTTTACGACATAATATATAAAGCCTTCTCTCTATTTGTACCAATAGCTAGATTTAAAAGTTCTACATTTCCTCAATGGTACACGTCCCGTTTAAAACAACTTATTTTAGAAAAAAAAATTGCACATAAAAATTATAAATCAACTAACTCAGATGAGGACTATTTAATTTTTCAAAGAATACGTTCTCAGTGTAAAGAGCTAACAGAACAAACCTATAGGGAATATCTGTACAACATTGAACAAAATATAAAAAGTGATGCCAATGAGTTTTGGAAGTATGCAAGTCAAAAGAGACATGAAAATGAATTTCCTTCCACAATGTTTTTTAATGATAAAGTAAGTTCATGTGGTGAGGATACAGTTAACCTTTTTGCGGAATTTTTCTCCTATGTTTACACAAATGATACTTCTGACCCATCACATGAATATAACTTTGAGAAGACTGTTCATATAAATAAAATGTCAGTTATATCTGAAGATGTACTAGAGGTTATAACTAGTTTAAAGCCTAGTGCTTCTTATGGTCCTGATGGAGTGCCAAATCTAATATTATTAAATTGCAAAAATAATTTTCTACAACCTTTAAAAGAACTTTTCAATCTTTCTTTAAGTATTGGAGTTTTTCCAAATTTTTGGAAATCAACATTTATAATGCCAATTTTTAAATCTGGGAATAAAGAAGATATTTTAAATTATCGTGGAGTTTGCAGGCAATCATCCATACCAAAAATGTTAGATAAGTTGGTCACAAATGAATTAACTTGGGCATTTAAAAATGTAATAGTTACAGCTCAACATGGATTTTACGAGGGTCGTTCTACAATCTCTAATTTGTTAATTTATGAGAGCTATATTCTGAATGCTTTTGAAATGAAGCTTCAGGTGGATTCATTTTACGCCGACTTTAGAAAGGCATTTGACACAGTTCCTCATAGGTATTTGTTTAAAAAATTAAGAGCTTTGGGCATTGATGGGGTCATGTTAAAGTGGATTATGAGTTTTTTAAACGATCGAACACAGCAGGTGAAAATAAAAAAATTTATCTCTTTTTGTATCTTGGTAACCTCAGGAGTGCCTCAGGGATCGCACATTGGCCCCCTACTCTTTTTATTATTTATAAATGATATAATAACAGTAATTCAGTTTTGTGAGATCCTACTTTTTGCTGACGACCTTAAGTTATATAGAGCAATAAAGTCAGTCTGTGACCAGTATTTATTGCAATGTGATATTAATAACCTAGTGAAATGGTGTGAACTTAATGGGATAGTCTTAAACATAAAAAAATGTTATGCTATCTCATTTCATCGAACATTTAGACCTTTTCATATGGACTATCACATTAACGGTGTTGTATTGCAATTGCTAGAGGAAATTAAAGACTTGGGCGTTATATTTGATAAACCATTAAACTTCAATAGTCACATGCGTAATACTGTAAACAAAGGATTTCAGTTGCTTGGTTATATTACTAGACTAAGTACTAATTTCTCCGCTCAAACATATAAACACTTATATTGCTCTATTGTAAGGTCCTCCCTAGAGTATGCTTCACCTATTTGGTCACCTTATTATCAAAATAGTATTGATCTAGTGGAGGGGGTTAAGCGTCGTTTCTTGAGAACTGCTGGTTATAAATTGGGTATACCAAGGTTAAACTTTGTTTATGATTATCCAGCTGAGCTTGATCGCTTGAAACTGGATACTCTGTTTTCTCGAAGGAATAAAGCGGATTTAATCTTATTGCACAGAATAATTTCTGGCTTAATTCAATGCCCAGAACTCTTGGAACAAATAAATTTAAGCACAAATTTTAGAACTAGAAATAACTCAACTTTTTATGTCGGTTTTCATTTAACAAACTATGCTTTACATGCTCCGCTTACGAGAATAATGAGATTGGCAAATGTAAACTCAAATATCGAGATTGTTGGCACTTCATTGGGGAGATTAAAATATTTATTGAAAAATGTCAACTTAATAAACCAATAATTTTAAAATTAAATTTTCATTATGTTAATTTGTTTATGTAAAGTGGCTCTTTTTATCTGCACTTTTATTTTATTATATTTTTATATACTTCTTAGTAATGTTAAAAAATATTAGTTAAGCAGCTTAACTTAAGCTTTTTTTTAATTATATGTAGGCAAATGTGTATGTATTATATATGTGTGAATATGTGTAGTATATTTATATTACTTATTTTGAATGTATGTTGTAAAAAGGGGGTATCCCGTATATAAATAAATAAAATAAATAAATAACAATGACTTGTCATGGGATGATCACATTAACCATTTATGCAAAAAACATAACCCCGCCTACTATGCTATTTTAAAAATGAAATATTTTATTTTTATTTATTTAGGTATACAAATTTTTTATAATTTACAAAATATATAAAAATAAATACAAAAATATAAAAAAAATGATAAACTTAAGAAATTAACAAAAATTAGTACCTAGTGTAGGTACTGAACTAAATCTATAAAAGTTTTACAGAAACACTGCCACAGAAGTTGCCTTGTTAGCAGCAGAGATGTGTCTTGTGAAAATACCTTCATATAATATAATAAATCAAAAAAACAATTTTTACAAAAGAATATTTGAAATATATAATTATATATACATATTAAAAGAAAAAGTAGTAGTTTTTTCTTTAAACATTAACGACGTTATTCAAATAACTCAAACTCTATTCTGAGATATCCATAAAGTTATCCTGCTTTTAAACGTTAGCAATGAAACGGATAACTTTTTACATGAATTATCCAGAATATTAAACACTTTATGAAGATAAAATGGATAATATTTTTCGCTCAAACGAAAAATATGATTTGGATGAATCAGGTATTTTAAGTATTTATTACTCAATGGTCTATTCACATCTCTCCTGTACCACCCGTAGGAGCTGATTCAGATCTCTTTCTCCTGAGGCATAGAGTTTGGACTTTTATTATTATTATTATTATTATTAATATTATTATTATTATTATTATTATTATTATTATTATTATTATTATTATTATTATTATTATACGGGGGATGTTCCATTTAAAAGAATAACCCTGTATAGGACTAGCAAAAGAATATGGTCATACGCAACTTGTAGAAAATTATCGTCATACATTTGGCTACTAGTAATTACATATTGTTATGTTTATAATTTACTATTAATGTAAAAAAAATGAGCTAAATCTTTGTAGTCATTCCTAAGAAAATTAATTTTTTCCTTTTTTTATCAGTAAACTACCCTTTTCTAAAAGAGTAGAAAACAACTAAAAAAACTCCTATATATGTATATAAACTATACTAAACATTTTAACTACTAAAAAATTAAAAGTAGTACTAATACTTGGAATCAAGTACTTATTGAACTTGAACTTGAACATTTTTAAAATTAGTTACATGTTTTATATCAAGTATTTTTATACAAGTGTCCAACAAACAGATAAATACATAAAAATTTAGAAAAAAAATTCGCCATATTTTTTTTCTCTCTAGTCGCTCGAAAGTAAAAAAATATGGTTATCCTTGAAAGAGTGACTTTTAACTTAAAAAAAAATTAAGGCTCAAAAAGTACCAAAGATATAATCTGAAAATTTTGCAAATGATTTCTTACCTACAGTATAAGAAGCTAAAATAGCGAAGAACAGATATTGATAATACATTATGAAAAATATATTAAATAATGGTGCATGGATGGGTAAGCTAAAACTATTTATACCTAAATGGTGTTTTATTATCTAGCTTTATAATGAGTTTGGTATAGAAAAACAACCAATTAAATTTTTACAGTGGGCCATATTTATAAAATAATATTGCTTTTAATACTTTATGGTTTTTTGTTTTTTAATTAAAAGAAAATATAGTGAACAGTTTTATTTTGTTAGCAGCAAATGTTTTAATTTCGTTTCTTTTTGTACTATATTTTTTAGATAGTTTTATAATTAAGTGCCTATTTAATTTTTTTATTAGTACATTTTATTAAGTTTTAATAAATTTATACATATATTTTTTTAAAATATTAAATTTAGTTTTCACCCTAAGTTTATTTAAGTTAGTCCAAATTTCGTCATTTTAATGATTTACTGCTTATTATTAGGCACAGTTGTCCCCGAGCTCGCTTGGGTTAAAAAAAATTCGAACCAAAAGTTAAGGTTGGATCCTTGTAGTAATCGGTTTGGAGATAATATATCCACCAACAGCCAAATCCAGAAAATTCGCTTTTGGCAGATAATGGTAACTCTTCTTTGAAGAGGTACATCTTTTACACCAATGATAATAGAAACCTGTTCAAGTGTATTTAGTTAGTATTTTTGACGCAGATTCCAAATATCTTTTCAAAAGTAAGCTATCTATTTTTGTTACGGAGAAAAACATAAATAAAAAAATGGAAAATTGAAATTTAGGGTACTTTTAAGCATTTACTTTTATTTAATTTTAGTAAATATATGACTCTAAAGTATAAATGAAGAAAATCTGTTTCTTTAACTTAATAAAAATGCTAATTAGAACTTAATTTATTAACCATTTTAAATTTGGGAACCTTTAGAAAAATCGATTAATTTTGATTATATTTTATTTTGTTGAGTAGTGTGAAAATTGCAATCCTTCAAAGTTTGACTTTTTAAATCATTTTATGGAATAAGTAAATCAGTGGTTATAAAACGGTTTAGAACATTGAATATAGTTCCTCCATCCGGCGGCGGTTCTAGGGAACCACGGCACTATGATACCAAATGTGTACTTGTTTGGGAATGATGCGAAACTCTCAACAAAATGAGGGTGCTAGGACACGAGGGTGTTGAAGGCAATGAGGCAGCAGACTCTCGTGCTAGAGAAGGGGCATGCACTAAATTTACTGGCTAAACCTTTAACAAAAGCCACCTGGTAAAGTCTACCAAAAAATGGGAAACCAAAATGATAGTTCGATATTGTAAAGACCAAAACTTAAGACAGGCCAAAATATTTATAAAATATGAACCTGAAAAACAAGAAAAGTGAACTCAGCATTCCGGAAATAAAAACCAGTCATTGCCCTCTAAGATAACGCTTAAAAATTGACACCTGCTGTATATGCTCAGAAGCACCAGAAAAGGCCGAACACATTATCTGCTTATGCAAAGTCATTGTTTGCAAAAAGCTACTATATCGAACAGGTATATCCAAAATCTGCTGATATATCCCAAGTAGCACCAAAAATACTTTTGTCCTTCTTGGGAAGCCTAAAGTTATATGTAGATTAAATTATGAAGGGGATTCACAATAGATCTCATTGGTCGCAGTGACTTGAAAGGTACTATGTTGCCTCACAACTCCATTTGTATTGAATTGTATGATGTTTAAATATAACTTAATATTTTAAGGAGAGGCGTTCTTAGTAGTATCTGGCGAGCCTGCCTATTAAAATCTGTTCGGACCCACTATGTTAAGCAACAATACGAAAAATGTAATTTATTATTAATAATCGGTAAAATATAATACATAAAGTTGTGTTTAACCATATTATAATTTTTTGTCTCCATTTTCCAATTTCATTGCTGACTTTTGACTTATTTATGTGTATTTGTATACATTCTAAAGATGAATAAACGAATTGAATTGAATTTAAAATATAATACAAAACGAGGAAGCCGAGGAAACATTAGGGAAAATAAATATATATCCCCAATGTCAGAACGTGTAGATTTAGGAAATAGTTAGAATGTAAATTGAATATAAATGAATTTCTAGTCTAATAAATTATCACAAATCAGTTAGTGATCACCGTTTTATTTCACCCTCTCTGATCAGCTGAAAGACTAGGAAGTCTTCTCCATCCTGCTTATTCAGAGAGTTACCTGATGTAAAATATAACTGACAAGTCTGGGTATATTGCTTGGATTTGTAATAATTATATTAAAAAAATAAAAAAATACAGACAATAAAACGATTTTTTTTAAATAAAATTATTATGCTTTAATTTGCAAAAACTACTGTGCCAAACAAAATGTATTATTATTTTATAAGATGTTAAAATATAAAACATAATAACTAACGTTAAATTATATTTAATAAAAAATGGAAAAAAATAAATTTAAATTTAAATAAAATATTTAATCTTATTGCAATACATGTATTAATAAATAAAAAAAACTTTAGACAATAGTCTATGCTGGCTACACATATTTTAAATCATTACTTAAAACAAAGATGGGGTTGTCAGAGTTTTATATAAATAAAACTTAACTTATTGAGAACCACTGCTTTAAAAAAGGACACTATCCAACAGACCGTAATTTCATCAATGATACTGTAAAAATAGCAGTTACTTTTTCAGGTTCTTAAGTTCAGAAAAAAATAATATTTTTAACTGTTAGTAGCGTATATATTTAGTTAAAAACATGAAATTTATTCAGGTTTAGTCGAAAGTATTATATTTGCTAAAATGTAATAAATTAAAATGCTTAAAAGTGCCCTAAATTTCAATTTTACATTTTTTTAAGAACGTTTTTCTCTGTAAACAAAAATGATAGCTTAATTTTGAAAAGATATTTAAAATCTGCGTCAAAAATACTAACTAAATACACTTGAACAGTTTTCTATTATCATTGGTGTAAAAGATGTACCTCTTCAAAGAAGAGTTACCATTATCTGCCAAAAGCGAATTTTCTGGATTTGGCTGTTGGTGGATATATTATCTCCAAACCGATTACTACAAGGATCCAACCTTAACTTTTGGTTCGAATTTTTTTTAACCCAAGGGTTCTCGGGGACTACTGTGTAGGCAAATGCTATTTAATGACTTATAAATGAGGAGGTGACTTTCAAAACGCAGTTTTTGACATTTTTTGAAAAATTGAGATAATGATGGTGTTTACACTGTTAATTCATATTCGATCTATTGATCCAAAAAAAAAAATAAAAAAATTGTTATTTCATATTAAAAATTTAGTTAGAAAACCACGTGAAAAAACAAAACGCAGTTTTTGAACCAAAGCTTGACTTTCAAAACGCAGTTTTTAATTATACTACATGTACAGTAAATATAGGTTTCAACTGCGACAAAATTCCTCAGTCAAAAAAAAGTATGTATTCCTATAGATTTTGGGATGGGAAATTCAATAAAAAAAAGTATCGATTTTCGAGTTTCGGAAGACCCTTAAACGGCCCTTAAAACACCCTAAAAACTCGTTTTTGCTCTATAACTTTTGATTGCAACCTACTAGAAACAAAAACTGCACCTAAAACAAAAGAGCACAAAAGATGCAATAAAATTGCTTAATATTTTTTCCCTTAATTTCTATTGGTTGGAAGATATAACGCATTTAAAGTCGTAACTCACTCGTTGTTAAAACATTTTAGGACTGGTGCCATTTGAACACCCTTTTATATATCGGCTTAATATCTTTCAAAATATCTTAAATATATCTAAGGATGATTTATGCAAAATTTCAGCTTAATCTGATTAGCGTTTACGAAACCGTAAACCCCTCTTATTTATATACGCCCCAGTTCTTAAGGGACTAAGCTCACGTTTAAAATTTGTAGTATTATGGTTTTTGGGTCAAGAAACACTATGGAATAAAGTCTACCACTCTAAGAGGCACATAGAAAAATATTGGCCCCTAAAAGTTCCCTAAAACACGTTTTTTTCCACATATCTTTTTTGTAGTTAGTTGGACAAAAAATATATTACATTAAATTATAGAGCGTTAAAAATTGAATAAAAAAGTTACAATCATATTTTTCTCAATTTTCATTGGTTAGGAGATATTATTTTTTTTTAGGCTCAATCCAAGTTGGATCATTTTAGTGCACAGCGCAATTTCGACATCTTTTAATATATCACTATAATTCTTTTTAAGGAAGCGGTGGTAGCTCAGTTGAGAAGACTCTGGTCTTCTAACCAAGAACCGTCTGCAACAACGACGCTACTTTGGCTCCGCACTTCCAGCCAACCTGAAGACATTTATAGATTTAGGCCTCGGGAGAGGGAGAACGAGGTCTCTCTGGGACCTCGGCGCCCCCGGGCGCCGTGCGGGGTGTCCGCTAGTCCCATCGCTACATGTTGCGCACGCAGCCAATACACATTGGTAATGTAGCGGTGGGATGCGGGGATGCTCCGATCGGCGAACAGGGGTGCCGGGGACCCGGCGGGCCCTCGGGAAACCTCCCCCGATTTACATATGTATGAATGATTTTAGATTTTTAAAAATGTTTTGTCCTGCTTTAACCTGCAATGTATATTTTTTATTGACTTTTAATAAAGACTTTTTAAATTAAATTAAAATTGGTCTTCTAACCAAGAGGTCCGAGGTTCGATCCCCGGTCAGAGAACAAAAAATTTTCAAATAAAAATTCCACCGTAACCATGTGCTTCGGAGGGCACATAAAGCCCAGGGTCCCCCTGGGTTAGTAGGTATCGCTACTAACTACCTAAAACAGGGTTAAAGATGCAACAGGCGCCGGAACTACCCACTACGGTGGGTCTCCCCGGCAATAATGATATACGCTAAATAAATAAATAAATTCTTTTTAAAATATCTTACATATACCTAAGGATAACTTATGCAAAATTTCAGCTCAATCGGATTAGCGGATAAGCTACCTCTATACGGCCCCTAATTTTCTTATACGTGTTTTAGGGGCCTTATTACATATTATTAGATTCAATTTTAACAACCTTAAAAACCCCTATATATCAATTTTCAAATTTTACTTTTTTTTAATTTTTCCCCAATGCCCCCGTTGCCGGACCTCAATGTTCACCAAAAACAATCCCGAGCTAGAACTTTTGGTAACATACCTGTATGCCGAATTTCAAGTCTCTAGCTTAAAGCGCTCTTAAGTTATCATGCCCACAAGATTTCCCAGACAGACCGATCGACCGACCCAACGACCGACCGATCGTCAATTTTTTTTCTTTGCTTGAAATGGATTTATATCGACATAAAACGCCATAAAACGCAAAAATACGCATTTTTTTTTATTTTTGCACGAATACAAGGCTTTCCGAAATTTTAAAAATTTTTACAATGGGAAAGCAAAATAGGCTCATACATTGAGAATGTATGGACAATGTAAAATATGGGTCTATTTATAAGTTACGTAACACTCTGGAGGGAGACCCCCTCTCCCCCTAGTGTCACGTTGTGTGTTGAGGTAAATGAAAAAAGCGTTACATAGAGAGGTCCAAAATAGTAAAAAAAGGTTTTACATAATATATGGACAGCCCCTGTATGCTATTTGTATCTATACATACCTAAAAAATATTTAAAAAATCAATGCTGCACTATCAAAAAAAGTTTTTATGCTTTGACTTTCAAAACGCAGTTTTTGATTTTTTTAATATGCAATTTTTGTAATAATTAGTGAAACTGATTTAATTCGCCAATGTAACTTAACTATTCTCTCTAAAATAGATAATACCTCATGTTCATTGGTACTATTAAAGCTGTTATTGTTCCTAAATTAATACTTGGTTGATATCTCGAAATGTGTTATTTGTCAAAAACTGCGTTTTGAAAGTCACCTCCTCAAATATAAAGTAATGTGACAGTACTATTTAAAATACAATTAAAATTTAACTAGCAGTTTTAAATAGAAATAAATTAATATTTTTTTGTTTTCTTGTAGGAGATAACACAGCGCCCAAAAAATAAAAAAAAGTCCTGAGTACTAATGAAAACTATGGTGTTCCTCTGCATTTTTTGACGCTGAAACCGAATCTGTTATTTAAAAAAATCTTGGACCCTCCAAATCATGAGATAAAATATGTTTTTTTTTGCTAACATTCGAGCAAAAAAGAAATCAAAAAGATAAAAAAATTAAAGAATAATGGAAATATTACCAAATAAAAATGATTTATGCCCTTACTTGCGGATTCTAAAAAATCCAAATCCAAACATGGCACGCTTTTCGTGTTTTTCCCATATATTTTTATTAAAAAAACTATTTAGATAATACTGATGCAGCCAAACATTTATACATATAATACTACTACATACACACAGGGTGATCAATAACTGGTTTGCCAAAATTTAAGAGGTGATTCTGCATCCAAAAATCAAAAAAAGTTCCTGTAAAGGTTGGTCCGCAAATGAGCCCTAAGGAAGCTACATCCCTTTAAAATTGGGATCTAGGAGATTTAGCCGAAAAATTTAACGAGAAATTTTTACCGCGAAAACATTTACCGCGAAAACATTTACGGCACAATGATTTAACTGCGAAAGATTTCACAGCGGAAAAGTAATTACCGCGAAAAATTATTAGCGCCAAAACATTTACCGCGAAAATAAAAATCGCCTATACTTTTACCTCGCAATAATATAATCGCGTATAGTTTTTCTGCGCAATAATAAAATCGCGCTTAAATTTTGACTTAAAAAAATAAAAGTAAAATATATAATTTTTTAAATGAAATGCTTATTTTATAATCATAATTTTATTTTTATTTTTTATCAAAAACAAAACCAAACAAACCAAAAAATTTAATTATATTTATGTTTTTTAAAATACTAAAGTTATAAAACCAATATAAAGAAATAGGTTATATATTATATTATATTTATTAGTAACAGGATCATAATTTTATTTACATATACAAACCAAACAATTTAGTTATATTAAATTTTTGTTAATTCTGCAATTATAAAACTGAATACTAGACTAAATTAAACAAATTGGTTATATAATATATTTATTAGTAATATAATTATAATTTTATTTATATTTTTTTTTTACTAGACTAAACCAAACAAATTAGTTATATTTATATTTATTAAGTTCTTGTTATAGCTAACAAGAAAGTATTATAAAAAAAATATATTTTTATAATTTAAAATTAGGTGCGGAATTTGCTTTGCGCGTTAAATATTTTCGCGGCTGTTACTTTTGCTATACATTTTTCGCCGTAATTGCATTTCACTTTTAAAACTTTACGCGGCTATAGTTTTCGCTATTTTTATTTCGCTTTAATATTTTGTCGCGTTAAATGTTTATCACTGTTAATCCTTTGCGAGGAAAAAAATATTTCGCTGTAATTTTTTTGCCGAAATATTTTCGCGGTATTTATTTTCGAGGTAAATTTTTCGAAGAAGGCTCCCTCTCCCTTAAAATCGTAACAAAAATAAGGTTTTTAATTAATAACTCTGGTACCCTTAAATCTAGAGCGCATGTATACTAGTATTACACAGAAAAAGGATATCTTGAATCAAAGCAAAACGATCTTGAACCAAGGTTGCCATGGCTTTCGATATGTTCAACGCCATGACTGTCTTGGATCAAGTCCGCCGTGATCTTGGCATTTGAGGTCCTAGATTTAAGGACATTTTCTTAAATCAAAGCCACTTAAACCATTTATTTAAGATGATATTATCTTAAACCAAGTATGTAATTATCTTGATTTAAGATCATATTATCTTTATCCAAGATCATATTATCTTGCACCAAGTCTTGGTTTAAGATAATATAATCTTGAATGAAGAGCATTATAATCTTGATTTAAGACTATGATTCTCTTGATTCAATATCATATTGACCTCACAGTCAGGTTCCAGGGTTAATAGAGTGGTAAATATTTTGAAAAAATTTCCCACACACGTATAATATTATTTCGCACGCCTATGAAATATGATACTTTCTTACTCTTTTAATCGTGTGAAATTTGGTTTCATAGGTGGTCGTAGGAAAAAGCACTTGTTTTTGAAGAAAAACTTGTTGCAACGCCATTGCAAAATGGCGCTTATAGGTATAAATTATTTAATGCTACTTACCCGTGAATTTTTTAAGTTAATTTGAAAATCCCCATCGTTTGAGGGTAACAAATACAAATTCGTCCATTTTAAAGCAGATGAAAGCAATGATACACCTTTAAAGACAACTGACAGCAAAAAAAAAACAAACCTAACTTCTCTCCCGTGCATATCTTGAACTACTGCGCAAATTGTCTGCCAGCCAGCCGGCAAACCCTTGACCGTAAGACAACAGGGGCTTTGAGTCAAGATAATAACTCTTGATTCTCTGTTACTATTTTAAATGTCATGCATTTAAGGAAAAAATCCTTGACACAAAAGGATTTTTCTACCAAGAGAATAATTAAAGGAAATCAAAGTCACAGATAATCTTAAAGCGAGGATACATGATCTTAAAAGAAGATTATTACCTCGATTTAAGATAATATAAATCCAAGATAATTTATTATCTTCTGCCAAGATAACCTTTTTTTCTGTGTAATAAGGGCAATAAGTCCCTAGACAAAAAAATGTATGGCTTAACACAGTTTTGCCCCAAACATTTTTATTTGTACTTTTTTGGATTTTTTGTAAAAAATATAAGTAAAAATACATAAAAAATGTCATATAGTGTAACACTGTAGAAGCAAGCGTTTTCAAAAAAAAATGCAATTAAGAAGAAGAAACATTTTGTGCCACCAAAAACGTTACTTTTTAAAAGGCTATTACTCCTTTAATATTAAATCTATGTGTTTTGGTGAAGAATACTTTTTTTTCAGGTTTAATGAAGAATCACCCTGCAGCATTAAAATTTTATTGATGCTTTTTTTGTTCCTCATTTAATACGTCATCTTCGAAGGGCCGTAGCTCTCTTAGGATTCGCTTCCGGACCAACCTTTTTAACAACTTTTTTTTATATTTTTGGATACAGATAGATAGTTTTTATTTAACCAAAATCATACAATATTAACAAAATAAAATTTACATTATTAAAGTATTATACTAAAATTAATCCTAAAATAAAAAACCGCCAAAGTCGAGCTTGTATGCGGTCCCTTAATATAAGATAAATATAAAGTTATGTAATTTGTAAACAACATTATAAAATTATATATTATATTATAAATATTTACCTGAGTATTTTTATTGGTTATGAGTAGATAAATATAACTAATTGAGAGCAGCAACAAAAGTAATTGAATTGTGTCGTAAAATGTTTTTAACATATTTAATAAATATTTTATTAGAAAAAGACATTTTCTTTTTTACTTCATTTGGAAGCAGATTATATAGCTTTACAAGGTTATACATGAAGTTCTTTTGACCCATTTTTTGCTTGGTTTTTGGAATAGTGGCATTTCTGTTTGTATTTGAACGTGTAGGATAATCATGAGAACTGTATACTATTAAATTTTGATTTTTATAAAGGTATTTGAATATCTCTATAATGTACAACTCTCTTAAGTTAAATACGTTTGATTCAATAAATATTTGGCTGGATGAAAATCTTCGAGTTTTTCTGTATATTGTTTTTGGAATAATTTTTTGCAATACATCTATTTTATTAATTAAAGTTTGATAAGCTGACTCCCAAGCTAAAATTTAAAAGTCAAAACAGGCTGTACTAAAGAAAAATAAATTAATTTAGCAGTAGCAGTATTGAAGTTTTTAATTGTATTCTATGTGAATGTCCCACTTTAAATTCTCATCAATATATATTCCTAAATACTTAATTGATTTGACTTTATCAATCACAAAAACACAGTCACAGTTTCTACGACTGCATGAACTTCCTTCAATATAGACTACAGTATCGTCGACGTACGATATGATATGCGCCCCAGCAATTAAAAAAATATCGTTTATGTACAAGAGGAACAGCACTGGACCCAAAATTGTACCCTGAGGTACTCGGGAGTTGACTTTTTTAGCTCTACTTAAGTTTCCGTCAATTTCTACCACTTGAGTACGATTTTCTAAATAACTTTTAAAAAATTCCACTATTCCTCTTATTCCATATACTTCCAACTTTCTGAGCAAAATAGTGTGGCATATCGTATCGAACGCCTTTGCGAGATCCAAAAATATTCCAATTGAAGGTTTTGAGGAGTCTAAGTTGTGGCAGATTTTGCTAGTTAGAAAAGCTATTGCGTCGTTTGTATTTGAACCCGTGCGAAAACTAAACTGATTTGGGTGCAATATTTCACAGAGTTCCAAGAAACTTACTTATCTAGATTTTATATATGTTTCCCATATTTTGGATAATATAGTAATTATTGATACTGGCCGATAATTTTCTGTTGCGGTTTTATCATTACCTTTATGTAATGGTTTTATTATTGCACATTGTAGTGAATCTGGAAAAGCTCCCGTTTCAAATGATTTATTAATTAAAAAAGTTGCTAATGGGGAAATTTCATTTGATAGAGTTTTTATAGTTTTTGCTGAGATATTATCGATTCCAGTGATTTATTCACCTTTAGATTATTTAATATATTAATAATTTCCACATTGGTGACAGGGGACAGAAATAAAGTTCTATTATTACTTTGAATCTTGCTGTAAATATTAACATTAGAACTGAGAATTTTTGTTCTCATTTTCCGAGCAACATCTGTGAAATATTCGACCATTCTATTTGCAATATCTTTTCTACCTGTAATGATATTATTATCTGCTTCTATTTCAGAAATATTAGTTTTTGAATTGTTGTTGCAATGCAATGCAATGACCGCTGATGTTACAGCTTTGTCAAGTTTACACAATTTACTGATTTTTATTTAAATCAAGGTAAAATCTATTTTCGTAGGTGTTGTTAGTAAAAAAACAGGTAATTTTAATCAACCAACTAATTATAAGGTAATCTTAAATAACTAACAAATTATACCATATTAGTCCTACCTTTGTGTACAAACTCCATTAGTTCCAAGAATTATCCAATAATTTTTTTTACATAAACCGAAATTGGACTGCCAAATGTCGAATTTCACATTTTTAACATAATGCACTTTTTATTGATTACTTTTTCAAAGAGCCATAATAAAATTACATTATTATAAACACATGTGTTACACATTACTCGGTTTCAACCTGTGGAATGCTGGTTCCCCTGTTAAAAAAAACATGTAGAGACCAGTAGGATCCAGTAGATTTCGATTTGTTTTCTACTGGTCTTTACTGATCTCTACTTGGTTTTTTAACAGGGTCGATTTTTTATTTCCCTTAATTGAACACTGTGCATATTTACAACGAAGAAAAACGTTTATTTTTCAACCAAACCTTTGCTTGTAGGGATACAAGCCATTTTAATTTAATTAAAGCAGGTAAAATAGGAAAATGGATACGTTTTAATTATACTTTTTAAATTTAGTTTAATAATTTATTAAATACTTAAAAGTTATTATTTAACAGTTACCTTAACTGAAGTTCTAATAAAATTAAAACATAATTGGTTCATTATATTAAAAAAATAGTTTTTTTGTTTGCCTGCGTTAAAAACATCAGATAAAATTATAAAAATATCGATTACCTTGAATAAAAAAACTTATTAAAAGTTTTAATAAGTTTTAAAACTACTTACCTTCAGAAAAAGTTTTCAATTTAGGCGGTTTTAAGTAGAGTACTATTTTTTTGGTGAATGTGCTTAAGTACATTATAAATGTTAGCAATTACTATTAGGCAACCTTTTATACTTCGGGCGGAATAACAAGTAGACTCCTCGAGCATGGGTTTGGAGACGGAGTACATCAATTTCAAATTTCGCGCTAACAGGAGAAATATTGCGCGATTTACGCATTGGTTTTGTGCTGGTTTGGTGTTTTTTTTAATGGAAAGCATTGGTTTACGTTAACGTTGGTTTACGTTGTATTTTTTGTTGCTTTGGTGTTTTTTTTATGAGGGTAGTTGGTTTACTTTCTTATGTTGATTTCTGCTAGCGCATGCGCAGACAGCGAAATACGTTCCTCCCGATAGCTCTACGTAAAAATTTGGCAGTAGGCGCAGTTAAAATTTAATTAATAAGAAGAAGAACTTCTTATGCTAACCTCACTACTTATAAATATTTTCCTGGCATTTTGTAAATGTAAATTCTGTAATTCTAAACAAATTAGTATAGTTTGTTTTTATTATTTTTAATTAAAGTTTTTAAATAATGTGCAAGCTACATAAATTAAACAATGTGTGTGTGTTTTGCAAAGATTCTTATAATTAGGCTATTTGGATTAAAATAGAGGAGTGCTTTCTTGTGGCGAAGTAAGTTTTTAGTAAATTCTAGTAAAATACCAACTGGCAACATTGCACTGAACTTTTATCCCTGAACTTGGATTTTTAAACAGGCAAATGGCATAACATGCCGCACAAAATGATATCATTTTCAGAAAAAATTCTTAATTTAGCTGTAATATGTTTTTTTTTTAATGACACAAATTACAAAACATCCTGTATATACCGAGTGTTTCAGAAAGGTGGTTCACCCATCTTAACTTTTTTACTTTTTTATGTAGGATCGTGAAATTTGCAGGAGCTATATTATGTATAATTTAGGACTTTTTTACATGGTTAGACATTTTTTGGCACTTTTATATTTTTTGATTCAAAAATAAATTCTGAAAACAAGCGTGTGTCACTTTTTAATTTTTGACAGGTCATGTAATTTTTTATTTAAATTTTATTTTAAATCTAGAGTGCCTTAAATTAGCTTATTAGCTTAAATGTTGGTCTAGTACGGTCTAGTATATTCAAAAAAATACTATTTTGATTTTTATTCCAAAACTCTAAATGTGGTGGGCTTTTAAAAGTTCGAAAATCATAATTTGGTCTATGTTCAAATGGAAACAGGGTGGCTCATTAGGTTAAGAGAATTTTGATATCACACATGAATAGTTTATTTGGAAGAGCTGGCATTAAAACACAAAAGATTTAAATTGGAGATTTAACTAAAAAATGATATGACCTGTAAAAATTTGACAAGTGACACATGCTTGTTCTCAGAATTCATTTATGAATCAAAATATTTAAAAATATACAGGGTGTTCTATTTAAAAATCTAAAGTTCGATTTATTTCCTGCGAAACCGGAAATGTCAAAAAAATTCAAACTATGTCAAATTTTTTTAAATTATACATAATACAGCTTCTGCAAATTTCAAGATCTTACCTAAAAAAGTAACAAAAGTTAAAGGGGGTGCACCACCTTCCTGAAACACCAGGTATATATGTTTTAAAAAATGTATATATTAAAAAATTTTTATCTTCAGGGGTTTAACTTTGCACATGAGGCATTTCGCGCCTTGCGTGCCAAGATTCTGCACTCATCTGACTAATTTGGACCAAACTTTAGAATAGTTGCAGTACTAGTTGTGATCCACTACTAAAATGTCCTTGTTAAATTATTTTTTGTAAAAATTAATGGAGAGTACAAGCTTTATTGGTGCTAGCACAATTACAAAATAGTTTACACAAGTCAATGTGTGAATAAATAAATAAATAAGTTAAAAAATAACATTAAAAAGTCTCACAATTCCCCTAGTTCCTGAGGCACCACCTTCTGCAGAAACTCCTCTGCGCTGTAAAAGGCCTGAGAAAGTAGCCATTTTTTGATCCAGGTTTTAAATGGGTTTAAAGGCAAATCTTTAATATTTGTTGATAAATGATTGTAGTAGGCAATGCCATAGTAGTTTGTGCTATTTCTACTGGAGCGAAGCCTCAGAAATTTAATTCTTATTTTATTTAAGGTGGTAGTGCCGTAATTAGGATACAATAGTAATACTATTTAAACCAATTTAAAAAAAAATCGAAGGGGGTATATTTTAAGAAAAAACGGTTTTTATATTTTCCTATAAATACTACTTTATGTTTTTTGGTTATGCCACAAATCAAAGTATGTCTTGAGATAGAGCGCAGAGAGGAGATTTTAAAGCATATTTGATTTTTTTAAATCGATGAATATGTCTAGGAGATATTGGCTGTTAAATATATGTCCGTAGACGGTACTCGGCCAAATAAAAATAAAAGCGCAGTGTCAAAATAATATTCTTATTTTTTTCAAAATTGGTAAATAAGCGTTTAAGATGTAATTTATTTTAAAAATACATAGTAATACATTATCAATAAATAAAATTGAGAATTCAATATGGTGGGCAAAAATAATTAGTTATTAGTTTTTTTTTTCATAAATATATTTAACATTTTATTTTTACGGGAAAACATTATAATACTTTCAGTTTTTTTTTATTAAAAAATAAAAATAGAGCCATTCAACTATTTCGTGAGGTACTTTTTGGTCAATTTTCACCCCATCTGACCCCCTATTAAAACACCGTAAAATGTTATGTTTTACAGGCTTTATGAAAGAATTTTGCCACTGTGTTTGTGATTTTGAAACAAATTAGGGACCAGGGAAGACTTTTATTGTCAAATGTGTTTAAATCGCTAAAAAACCACGAGAAAAATTCTGGTTAAGGGTATCAGACAATTTAATGATATTTCTTTTAACATCTGCTAAGTTAACCCCCCCCAGACTTTCCACCCCCGGAGATAAAATAAAATATTTACATTTTTTATAAAGCATATGTATGTAAAAGTTTACATACCTACATTTTTGGCTGAATCAGTATTATTTATATAGTTTTCTAAATGAAATATATCGGAAAAACACGAAAAGAGTGCCATATTTGGATTTGTGGGCCTGTAAAAAATTTACTAGGGTGGATATTTAAAATCTAGTAAAACCTGGTGAAAGAATAAATTATTTTTATTTAGAAATATTTCCATAAACATTTTTTTTTTAATCCTGCAGATTTTTTTATGGAATACATGCAAAATAGGTTTTAAAGCTATGGCCCTTTAAAATTTGTGTATTTTTAGGAAGCGATAGCTCCCTTAGGATTGATTTTGGAACTACAGGTACATGTGGCTTTTTTCTTAGTCTTTGATGTGCATTTACCCTGCACCATTGAAATGTTGGTTTTTAATATTTTATTATATTATTTTTCACCCTCGAACCTTAAAGTGGATTTTTCTCGGAAGGCTAATTCTACAGTCAGGCTAGTCGGCGATCGCCGAAGGCCCCCGGCTCAACAGGGCCCCGAAGGGGCTCCAAAAAAAGTGGTTTATATTTTATAATACTCAGGTATTTTTTTAACTACACTATGATTTTGTGTAATCTGTAATCTGTACTCGTCTTGAGGATATAAGGGACCACAAACCGGCAACGCCTGTTGATATTTTATAAACAAGTAAAGTAAAGAGGGAATTTTGGATAAAAAGGTTTAATTAATTTTTTATTTTATTTATTAAATTTTGTATTTTGTAATTTGTATATTGCGTACTCAAGGTCCACATAGACCTTTAAATTCATAAAATTTTTGGCCTGCGGCGCTAGATCTTTCTTACATTTTGGTTTAATTTGGAATTATAAGACTGTTTTAAAATATTTAAATAAAAGTAAAAAAAATTTACTGTGGCTGCAGCTATCTTACGTTTTTTTTTTAAGACTGTAGAACTTATGCCAGATATTCGTAAAAATTTTCGCTTACGGCGCTGGGGCTTTCTTGCATTTTTTGTGAAATTTAGAATAATAAAACTGTAAAAATTGAAATAGACCGTCAAGTTTTTAATAATTTTCGCCTGTGGCACTAGGCTTTCTTACGTTTTTCTCTATTTATGATTGTAGAACTTAAGCGTAAAAGTCGTAAAAAATTTCGCCTGCGGCCCTAGGGCTTTCTTACTTTTTTATTTAATATTGTAGAATTTAAACGTGAAATTCGTAAAAGTTTTCTTGGATTTTTTTTAAATTTAGAATTTTAAAAGTGTTTAAAAATTAAAGCTATAAACTTTGTAAACATTTTCGCCGGCAGCGCTAGGACTTTCTTTCTTTCTTTTTTATTCAAGTTTCTCAAACTTAAACAAAAACTAGTGCAAAAATGGCATTATGCAAAAGATCAGAATTTTGTTAAGGGAGCCCCTCTTCAGTCTCTAGCCGAGGGCCTCCAAAGGAGCCAGTCCGGGCCTAAACAAGAGTACATCTTTTTATGTATTTTGACTTGAGGAATTATATTCCAAAAATAATATCACAAGAAAGTTACAGAGGAAAAAGTTTAGGACAAAAAACTGATGGGTCCCCCATTTCGCACACCCCTGGTTAAAATAACTTCATGAACATAACTAGAGATCGGATTTTTACCGAGTCGTGACGTCAAAATCCATAGCCGGGTACAACAAATTAATAATAATTTTATGAAAATGTTTGATATGTATCAAACTACTACATTTACAAAGAAAAGTATAGAAATATTATGAAAATCCCCTAACGTTTTTATTTAAGTAAGGGCATATCCACAGGCTCGCATAAGATCGTAATACATAACAATGCGACGTCTTGATTGGCTTGATGTCCCGCCATGTATCTTGTAACCAATCACGGCACCGTATTCTTATGTTTTATGTTCTTATTCAAGCTTCTGAAAATTAAAAAAAAAACATAACAGATCCGAAAATTATGATTTAGTTGGACTATTAAATAATCCTAATTTTATTTAATAATATTATAACATGGTGGCTGCAGCCCACCCATGGGTATTAATTTTATCAAGTTAAAAAAAAATATGCCTGGTCAATTTTTTTTTTATTCGCAATAACAGCTCACATGACGTTTATAACTTGTGAAAAATGTTTTTAAAAATTTCTTCGAAATTATTATTTCTACTCAAATCTTTTGTTTTTAATATAAATAAAATATAAATAAAATACAAAATTACACAACTAAAACATACCTATAGTATTTGTAGAAAAAACAAACTACCGACGAAATCTTTTTGTGTTTTATTCAATTTGTGAAGAGTTGACTGGAAGGTGAAATCTGTTTGAACTCGTTAGACATGTAATAATAATAATAATAATATCCAGGTAGATTTCACCTTCCCGCTTCTGGTCACCACCCACGTGGTTTGTTGACAAATATGTTATACTTCACCTCCTCGCAACCTCACCGCTATAGTGGTTTGTTTACAATTGGCTTTGTATATGTTCTACATAAAACAAATCAACATTAATGCCATATCTATGTATATATGATCTAATAAGTGAGATATAAGATCAAGCGTGTATCATGTACGTTATTTTATTGGTTAGAATTATGCGCATGCGGAAACAAGGTTTTTATTGCAAGTAAATTAAGTCATTTCGTTTGACTTAATAGTCCGAATTAATTTCTTTTGTTGCTCTAACTCTTTCGTTTTTAATATACCTATTGGGCCTAATCTAATATTCATTTGTTACCGTTCTTTACATTAGTTAAATTCCTTAGTAAAACCATTACTTACTAGGGTTAAATTGTGGATTAAAAATTATTCAGAACTAGAGTTCGACGGCAATATATATATTTATTTATTTAAGATATAAATTTATAATAATAAACTACAATGTACAGACCCGCCTAAACAATGTTTGTGTGCGGTGTCATAAATAAGATATAATATTTCTAAAAAAATAAAACTTTAGTTTTAAGTTTAAATAAATATAAAAATTAGTTATATCCGAGGGTTTTGCGAGAACATTTTCTTTCATATGGTTGATTGGATGGTAGGTTAGGTAAGATATAAGAGTTATAATCAGAGGTAAGTTTTTTATTTAGAGTAAGTAGTATTTTTTTATTTTATTTTATTTTATTTTATTTGTTAGGTTTAAATATTTTATCTTTTATGTCAGAAAAATTGTTTTTTATGTATAGTTTTAATTCCTTTTTTAAAACAGTTTTTCTTTCAATATTTCTAATATTTGATGGTAAAATATTATAAATTTTAGGTCCAAAATATAACATAGAGTTTTGTGTGTGCATTTTTTTGTACACTGGGATGGACATGAAGGAATTGACTTTTGCTCTTGTTGAGTGAGAATGAGAGAGTTTCGGCATTTTCTCCGAGTTGACCAATACCCACAACGCCAGTTGGTAAGTATAGAGTTCCCTAATATTAAAAATTTCCAAATCTTTATATAGTTGACTTGTAGAATATTGAAAATCTTTTTTATATAATATCTTTAATAATGTATTCTGTGTTACATTTAGTCTTGTTAGTGCATTTTCAAGAAGCCCACCCCATATTAAAATTCCATATCTGATAAGTGACTCAGCTAAGGCATTGTAAATAATATTAAGGAGTTTTTTGTTAAGAATGTCTCGAATTTGATAAAATGTATGTATGAGTCTCCTGAGCCGACCGTTAAGGTATTTCACATGTTCATTCCATCTCAGATGCTGATCTACCATTAAACCTAAGTATTTAACATGGTTAACTTTTTCTATTATTTCACATTGGCAATTTTGTTGTTTATTGCAATTATGTTTGTGAATTTTTAAATTATTTAAGTTAGGTAGACCAGCAGCTGTTTGACAGAATGTAAGGAATTTAGTTTTTGAGATGTTCAGGCTCAGGAGACTATAGTCAAGCCAGTTTTTAACTTCGGTTATGCCAGCTTCAGCCATTTCAAATACTCCCTCCCAGGTTTCACCTATAAAAATTAAAGCAGTATCGTCAGCGAATGATATAATTTTTCCTTTGATTTTAACGTCATATATGGAATTAATATAAATTAAAAATAATATAGGACCCAATACTGTACCCTGGGGTACACCTCTGGATACAGTAATTGGATCACTAAGCGATTTCCCAATTTTAACAATTTGGATTCGTTCTGAGAGGTAGTCTTTGAAAATGGCTAAAGCTAGACCTCGTATACCAATTCGCTCCAATCTTTTTATCAGTAACTTATGATCAACAGTGTCAAATGCCTTAGCTAAGTCAAGGAATATGGCTAAACATTTTTTATTACCGTCCAGGCCTGTAACAACTCCGTTCACAAAGGCAAGAAGCGCATCCTCACAGCTACGTTTTTTCCTAAATCCGTACTGATTAGTATTTAGAATTTTATTACTTTCAATAAAATCAACAAGGCGTTTTTTTATACATTGTTCAAGTAATTTTGAAATATTATTAATCACGGAAATAGGTCTATAATTAGTTGCGAGTTCTTTGCTGCCCGCCTTGTAGATAGGAGTTATTACAGACTCTTTTAAAGCTACTGGAATTTTAGCCGTTGTTAAAATTAAGTTAAAAATGTGTGATAAAGGATTTAAAATATGGGGGTGGATGCTTTTTAGTGTTTTTACTGATAGTCCATCAAGGCCGAATGAAGATTTGTTTTTTAAATTTGCTATGTGAAGTATTAGTTCATTATTTGTTACGGGAGACATAAATAATGAGTTACGTACATAGGCATTGCTTTTAGGGGGGTTGGGATTTGAAGAATCAATACTTTCAATCATTGTGTTCCCTACTCCAGCAAAAAAAGAATTAAAATAATCAGCCTTAGACTTTTCATCTGTTATTTTTTCACCTAACTCATTATTTATGTTATAACTTTCTTTTTTAATTTTTTTTTCAGAATTTGATGCATTTTTTATTATATCCCATACCTTCTTAAAATTATTGTCAGCTTTATTAATTTCTGATGCATAATAATCATTTTTAATATTAAATTTCAACTGATTTATAAAGTTTCGATACCTTTTATATTCGTTTTCCAGTTCTTTATCATCTCTATTTTTATTGTATTGTTTTTTTAGGTAATCTCGACGTCTTATGGATGTTAAAAGCCCTACTGTAATCCACGGTTTTATTTTATAACATTTGTTAGATACTTTATTTTTCAATTGTGTATTATTACTTATATGTTTTTTAAGTGTTTGAATAAAATTATTATAGCTTTGTTCAGAATTATTATTATTAAAGACATTATACCAGTCTTCACTACCCAAATCACGAGAAAGAGTTTCAAAATTAATTTTTTTTTGATACACAAATCATTATTTTGTTTTTTTATATATATATATATTTTACACTGCATATTTTGTAAAAAAGACTTAACCTGGGAAAGAAAAACTAATATTTTAAGACATATGAATACAAAAAACCCATAAAGGAGATGAGGAGCAAGGAAAATTTAATATTTAAAGTATATAAAAAGATACAAAATTAATTTTAATCACGAGTTATAAACGTCATGTGACCTTTTATTGCTAATAAAAAACGATTGGCCAGGCAGATTTTTTTTTAACTTGGTAAAAGTAATACCCAGCTACCATACCACAATACTATAAAATTAAATTTGGATTATTAAAGAGCCCAACTAAATCGTAATTTTCAGAATTGTTATATTTTTTAAATTTTCTTTTACTTAAATAAAACATTACGGATTTTCATACTTATATAATCTTCTTTGGTAATGTAGTAGTTTGGCAGCATATTAAACATTTTTATAAAATTAATATGAATTTGTTTACTTATTGTACCCGGCTATGCATTTTGACGTCACGACTAGTTAAAATCCGATGTCTAAACATAACATAAGAAAATGTGCTTACTAGAATTTGACTTAAAGCATTTTAGAGAAAAAAATTAATATTGCTATTAAAAACGATGAAAAATCTGCTATTAATTTTTTTTTGTAAAAAAGTTATTGCCACACACCGTGGTTTGCTATTAATATTTATTTTTTCTCTAAAACGCTTAAAATCTCCATCGATTTGACTGAAGTTATTAAATAAATATACAAATATATTTGTTTTGGTTTTTTAACAAATGAATAGTTTAAGTCATAGATTTTCTTAAATTTTGAAATAGTTTTCCTGGCTACAAAAGCAAACTTTTTCATGAAATATTTTTTTTTTCGAATGATCATCTAAACCTATAGTAATTCCGTACACTAATTCAAGGAACAAAATTCAAGTTGACTTGTGTAATTTCTGTTGGATATAATGGAGATTTCTCCATTTAGAATAGACAGGGACAAAAGTTCTACCTAAAAAGGATAGAAGTAATCACCTACATAAAGAAAAAAAAAATCTCCCAGGTAGGCTGCACTGTCAGTAACGCCATTTTTTTTGTCACTGTCATTGTGTGAGCTGCGTTTGATATTGTTTTGATTTCAGTTTTTTGTGTGTTTTACTAAATATTGTGTTTTTATTGACTATTGTACTTTTACGAGTTTTGATATTTAAATATTGTTTACCAAAGGTAAGTTCTTTCTTTATACCTTAGATTTAAAGCCTAGGCGAAATTCGTTTGGACTTTGGCAACCCTTGTAAAAACATCTTAGCATTTTGGTAGCTATAACAAAAATAACGCTCGTCATAAAATTAATTTCTTGAAATGTAGAAACTGGGAACGACATTAAAATATATAATAATAATATATAGTTAATAATAAATCTGATAAACATTAAATAAATTCATATTTACCTTTTCATATTTGAAATGGTTTGTAAATAAATAAACAGATTAAGCAACAATTAATAGGATTTATATTTCATTTTTTATTTTACTATTTAATCATCAGTTTTATTTCTTAGCAAAAATATTCATTTCTTTAGTTTTATTTACAAAAATCAACGTTAATTGTTGATAAAAATTGAAAAAAAATGCAATATTTTTTTAATTTATTTAAGTTGGTAGTGGCGTGCCATGCACAAATGAGATAGAGGACTTACTTGTAATTTATCTGAGCCTTAAAAAACAGTACAGGCGTATTTTAAAACTTAAAAAGGAGGCTCATACAATTAACTTAACTCTCAGGCTTAGTGCAACTAAAAATCAATCAGAATTTTGGAAATTAATTAAAAATTTACGCTCAAATAATAAACCTGCTAGTTTATCCTTGCTTGACTGGGAGTCCTTTTATGACTCAATTTACACTGTGCATAACGAGTCACAATTTTTATATTCTGACGCCGGTTCGTCATTACTAACTTCGCGTATAACTTTAAATGAACTAAAGTCCAGTCTTAATAAATGCAAAAATGGTAAAAGTCCAGGTAAGGACAATATTCCATTTGAGTTTTTTAAGTATCTACCAGAAAACTGGTTATGCTACCTACTGAATTTATATAACAATATATTTGACAAAGAAATCATTCCCCATACTTGGTCGGAAATTTCACTTCTTATGCTTCACAAAAAAGGTCCAGTTGAGGATCCTGCTAATTACCGCGGTATAGCTCTACTAAACTGTATGGAAAAAATATTCTCTCAAATAATTTTACAAAGGCTTACAGAGTGGTCCGATACATTTAATGTTATACCGGAATGTCAGGCAGGCTTTAGACAAAACCGGGGTTGCTTGGATAATCTATTTACTCTTAATTCCCTCATTAATATCTGTCTACGGTTGAAAGGTAGAAAACTTTATGCGATTTTTGTAGATTTCAAACGTGCGTTTGACTGTATTAACCACCATCTGTTATGGAAAAAATTACACTCTCTTGGAGTAAGTTCGAAAATAATCAGGATCCTCAAAATGTTGTATGACAAAGCAATTGCACAAATAAAAACTGCTGAAGGCTATTCAAAACCCTACAACATTTCTGAGGGAGTTCTACAGGGTGAACCATTAAGCCCCATTCTTTTTGCATTGTTTATTTCTGACATAGAAAAATATTTTAGGGAAAATGGAGCCTTGGGTGTTAATGTGGATGGTCTTGTGGACATACTTATGCTTTTATACGCTGATGATTTGGTCATTTTTGGGGAATCGCCCATTGATATTTCACGTAAACTCAAAATTCTCTCTCAGTATGCAAATGAAAATGGCCTTAAAATTAACATTAAAAAAACGAAAATAATCTGTTTTACCAAGGGTGGCTTTAGGTATTCACGTGACTTAAACTTTAAATATGACGGCGAAAATATTGAAGTAGTAAACAAGTACGTTTACCTGGGTGTTACATTCTCTCAGTCAGGGCTATTCGCTGAAATGACCAAAGAAGCATGCAATAAAACAAAAAAATCAATCGGTACCGTTATGTCCCTTTTGTCAAACTCAAAAATCAACAGCTGGCAATCCCGAATTAAACTTTATGAATCTATAGTCCTATCTACTTTGCTTTATAGTTCTCCAGTTTGGGCGTTACGTTTCTTTAATGAAATAGAGCGTGTTCAGTTGGCCTTTTTTAAAAGATTATTTTTACTCCCCCGCAACACCCCGGATTATATGATACGACTCGAAACTGGGTCCGTTAAAGTTTCTTTCTTGATTTTTAAAATGTGCCTTAATTGGATTGAAAAGCTTATTAGAATGCCCGCTCATAGATACCCCAAGCTTTGTTTTAACCGCTTACAAAACTTAAACAATGGTAATACAAAATATAACTGGTTGGCACAGTTTCAATGTATGCTGGAAAAAATTGATGAATCTAACTTTTTGACTAATTTAACAGTAAGAAAAATAAAATACAATAGACCAATTTTACTTAACAAATTTCGCGAATTTCTACATAGAGATGACATAAATTCATTATTTTTTTCCAAAAATTCAACTATTTATCAAAAGTTTAGAATTAATCTGGAACCTCAAAATTATTTATACTGTCGAGATAATATCTCTATCATTCGTATAATAATGCAATTACGTATGGCTACAAGCTTTTCTACCTCCTTCTCATTCAATGGCAGCTTTTACAAAATCAACCCTAAAGAAGTATGTACTATTTGCAACTTAAACGAGTTTGAGACTTTAGATCATATTTTCTTTAAATGCCCCATGTACAAACCGTTGCGTGCACCTTACATTGATAGCCTTATTAACCTAGACGGTCTAGTCTTTGCACTTAACTTTCTTAATGTAACTAAAATAAAAATGCTGCACAGTTTTATCGGAAACTTATTAAAGCTCCGTTCCTTTATAACTAACGAATAATGCTTTTTGTCTTTAACCTTTAAATATTGGTATTATCGTTTCTTCTTTTAATTAACTTTTTTTTTGTATTAAAATTTCTGCTTTTTCTTTTTATTAAATTATCTATGAATATCCATCAAATTACTTAAATAGTTAGGGTTTAGTATTTAGTGTATTTTTTTTTCTCTTCTCTTGTATTTTTTTTTATATATTCAAACTTCTTGTAACAAGATTTGTAATCTTTTATACAATAAACGTTTATTATTTAAAAAAAAAAAAAAAAAAAAAAAAAAAAAAAAAAAAAAAAAAAAAATGAGATAGAGATAGGGTAGACGTCTTCTGTTTCATAATTCTAGTTGTACAGAGCTCTATTGAACAATATTGTGCACTGGATAAAAAAGAACATGGCAAACATAAATTTTGTATTATAGAATATAACACATTATTTATTCACTAAGGGCTTACCATATGTTTTCACAAATTTAAAAAATGTAAAATCGCTAGTGGTTCTGTCAACTTTAATGAATAAATTAATTTATTTGTTTCCAAGGTGATTAAAATTTGCGTTACGTAATACTTGAACGTTCTCTTAATTAAAAATACATAAAAAGGTAGTCCTTATGTAACACCGTAGAGCCAAAAGTTTTCAAGAAAATTGCAATTAAAGAAGCAATTTTACGTTCTGAGCATCAAAAATGGGAACTAAAAAATGCACCAATAAAAATTTCAATACTGCAGGGTGATTCTACACTAAAAACTGTGAAAAGAAGCTAGTACACATCTAGGTTCGAAAATCAGTTTTAAGAGTACTACTACTCTTAAAGAGTAACGCTTTTTAAGGGACCGTAGCTCCCTTAAAAGCTATTTGTAGATATTTGTGTATGGGAAGTTTTTTTCGTAGTTTTTTTTATGTAGAATCTCTTGAACCTCTTGAAATTTTTATTGGTGAATTTTTTAGCTGCTATTTTTGATGCACAGAACGTGAAATTTCCTCTTTAATTGCAATTTTCTCGAAACTGTTGGCCCTACAGTGTTACATAAAGAGTAACTCTTTTATGTATTTTTAATTAAAGATTAATATTTTAATGAGAAAATGTCAAAAAAATTATAGATTAAAACGTTTGGGGCAAAAAAGTGTATATTTCGCACGTCCGTGGTTAAAATTATCAAATAAAAATTACAGAAAATGATCTCCCTTATCAATGTTAAGGCATCTGAAAAAAATTTTTTCTGTGGTTTATAGGGTTCCAAAAATATTACATAAAAACTAATTTTTAGATGTACCCTTAGGAGGGTCGTAGCTCCCTTAGGACTCATTTCCGGACCAACCCTTATAGGAACTTTGTTTCATATTTTTTAATGTAGAATCATCTCTTAAATTTCACGAACATATTTCTGAATAACCCTGTATAAACCACGGTAGAGAAGACTGTTATAGCCTCGCACTCTTATAACACGCTCGGCTATAAAAAATTACTTCTCTACCTTGGTATATAATAACTATTATTTTAACTTTCCTTATCTTTATAGAAGCAACTAAAAATTGTACGGTTTTACCGCACTTAGTTTCTCGCAATAAAGTGCTGGTAAGTTCGGAGATTTAGATTATTTTGTTATATATTTTTTTTATATATATATTTTAGTTAGTATTATGTTACCCGAAAGGGTACAGAAGGCGTATGGATTAAGTAAGTAAATTATGCAAGAAATTTACGATTATTTCAATAATAAAGGTACAAAATTTCGGCCAAATTGTCAAAGCCATTTTTAAGAAAGTCGAAATTTTTGATAATTTTTCACTTCACTACCCTTGTGTGAGACAGTAAAGAAAAACTAAGAAATATTCATATGAGAAATCCCCTAAAACTTTTAGGTTTGGTTTTGATCTATAAAACGGTATACCGCGCTATGGTCTGTAGGCTACTGAACGGACGGACGGACCAACAGATCGATGGACGGACAGACGGACATTGATAAGGCATGTTCTCTTTAAAAGAGCGTCAACAGTTACTGTCCTGAATAGCCTTACGTCTAGAGACATCTTTACTGTTTAGTGAATGTTTTTCATACAGGTTTCCCCAATTACAGAGCTTGTTACATCGGCACTTAGTGCTAAGAGTGCCAATGTATTGAAATCTTCGCCGAAAAGTCAAAATCTTTGACCACGTTTTTTTTTTCACATTTCTCGACGTTTTAGACCATTCGAGTCGAAATCGGTAAAAACAATTTTTGCGTCCGTCGGTCTGTCTGGGTGTAAACTCTCTAACTCCATTTCTACATGAGATATCGACTTGCGGTTTTTTGCATACTGTTTCTTATCGTATTTCGAATAGCTGATTAGATTTTGGGGGTAAACGATTGGGGGCAAGGGGGTAAAAATAGGGTAAAACTCCTATTTTTAGCGTTTTTTGTTTATAATTAAGACAATTATTATTGTATTTGGTTAATTTAGCACTTATATAAAAGATAATTTTAAATTGGTCAAAAATTTTTATAAACAACGTTTTCCTAAAATGCATTGTTTTCGAGATATTGGCGTTTAAAGCAGTAAAAGGTTTTTTTAGCATGTCTCACATATTTATAATCCGATTTAAAACAATTATATTTTAAATAAAAGCTCTTTTTAAGCCCTATAAAAAATGTTATATACAGTTTTTTGCTAGAATATAATGTTTTTAAGATACAGAATTTAAAATAAAACAAAACACCTAGTTTGAAATTTGCAAACTAGATCGCTCTAGTGTACAACAGTGTCGATGTTTTGACAGGGTGCTTGCAACGTTTCATCTAGTTACAATTGTAATAAGTAAAAATTAATAACAATATGAATGGTCGTTTATACACAGTGCTCATCAACAGATATAAATTTGAACATCTTAGGCAAAAATAGTAGATTACAGGTCGAAGTACCATTTTCCGAGAGACCTGTATACTATTTTATTCGCAACTTTATTTATTTAAAGATAAAGTATTATTTTTTTTTGAAACCTAGATGTTTAAATTCAAATGAAGAAAATAATACTATAATACTTAGTTTTTTAGTTCTTTTTATATTTACCATATTAACATTTATTATCCTTTTCAGCCCCAAAAGTAAAACACATTGACTAAAATTGTACATTTAGGTTTTTTAAACAAAATGTATTAGATTATATTCGTGTTTATCAAAGTACTTTGGTGTTTATCATGACAACAGCAGTTCAGCCATTTCGACATTTTATACGGTGGCGCCATCTAGCGAAAATTAATGATTTATAATGTAGACCAGTAATAATTAGTTTACTGGTCTCTATTTGTCATTACAGGTCAGGTCCAGGCTTGAAAACAGTGGGACAAGAAATCACGTACTTCCAAAACTTTAATAATACATATTGTATGTATGTATTACATATACACGGTGTATTTGAAATAGGGTCGGAAATTTTAACAGATGATTCTACATCCTAAAATATGACAAAAAGTTCCTATAAACATATGTCTAAAAATGCGTCATAAGGGAGCTACGCCCCTTTGAAAGTAGCTAAAAAAATCGGTTTTTATTTAATAACTCAGGAACCCTTTGAGATATATCAACGAGGTTTTGCACGTCAACTAATCCTACCAAGGCCCGTTTTTATGTGTTATTTTCATGTACTTATTTCAACCAGGGGTGTGCGAAACGGGGGGGGGGGCTTATCAGTTTTTTGTCCCAAACTTTTTTCTGTGTAACTTTTTTGCAATTTTATTTTTGAAATATGATTGCCCAGGTCAAAATACATAAAAAGGTACTCTTGTTGTAATACTGTAGGATTAACCGTTTTCGAGAAAAATTAATTTGAAGGTGAAATTCCACGGTTCGAGGACGAAAAATTAAATACTAAAATGTTGAAAACCAAAATTTTAATGATGTAGGGGAATGTACATTAAAAACTAAGAAAAAAACCTCATATACAGGTACTTCCAAAAATGAATCCTAATGGAGCTATGGTCTCCTAAATATGCACCATTTTTAAAGGGGTATGGTAGCTTTAAAAGCGTTTTTTCGACCTACACGTATGGAAACTTTTTTTCTTAGTTTTTGATGTAGAATAACTTTGCATCATTAAAATTTTGGTTTTCGACAAATTAGTATTTAATTTTTCGTCCTCGAACCGTGAAATTTCACCTTCAAATGAACTTTTCTCGAAAACGGTTAATCCTACAGTATTACAACAAGAGTACCTTTTTTATGTATTTTGACCTGAGGAATTATATTTCAAAAATAAAATTGCAAAAAAGTTACACAGAAAAAAGTTTGGGACAAAAAACTGATAAGGCCCCCCCGTTTCGCACACCCCTGGTTTAAATAAGTACGTGAAAATGACATACAAAGATGGGCCTTATTAGGATTAATTCACGTGCAAAACCTCGTTAATATATCTCAAAGGGTTCCTGAGTTATTAAATAAAAACCGATATTTTTAGCCAATTTCAAAGGGGCGTAGCTCCCTTATGACGCATTTTTAGGCATATGTTTATAAGAACTTTTTGTCATATTTTATCATGTAGAATCGCCTGTTAAAATTTCCGACCCTATTTCAAATACACCCTGTATATATGGTTGGGAACAAAATGTTTTTTTAAATATTGAAAGAGGATCGTCTAGAGATTATAAATCGTTGATAGCTAAATCTATTAACTCGGCGAGTCAAAATAATACTGGTTAATAATTTTATTTAAAAAAATATAATTTTAGTTATCGCCATCTTAGGTGTTTTTTTTTTGTAGTAAATTATAAATAAATTAACTTTTATTTTAATTTTAAACAAACCTACTTTTTAAAAATATTTTCTTATAATTATTTGTAAGCCTTAAAATGACAGACAATTTAACTTTTAAAGTAAATTGTTATTTAAAAATGTCAGAAAATTATCAACAGCACAATTTGTAATTAGAATATCATTAAGTGAAACGGACAATCCCTAGAAACTGGTTCGAAAGTCAGTATAAGCCGGTGGTTCCCTCTACTACTAGCCCACACAAGTCTTGGACTTAGGGGATGCTTAATTAAGTAGAATAGTACGAGGTTAAACAAATAAACAAACAAACAAATAAACAAATTAAAGGTAGCTGCCTTAAGCCAATTTTTTACTCGGATAGATTATGCGCCAAGTTTAACAGTTTTTAAATTTTACCGTCGACGGCAGCTACCGGCCATTAGCGCAGCTCACACTGTGAAGTTTTTACACATTAGTGTAATTAGATTTATTTACACTAATAATGAGAGACACAAAATTTATCCAGAGGTTTAAAGACAATTTTGGATCTCCAAAATTACATTTTAAACTGGTAACACACATAAAATTTGTTCTTATACTCGCTCAAAACTGTTAAAAATAAGAGATAATACCCTAGTAGATATTATCTCTTTTCACCCTCTGTAAATACCATATTGCGAAGTTAAAAGATAATTTCTTAAATTCCATTAGATGCTATTTGACAACAGACATTAGTTTTAATGGTGGTTTTCCAATACCTATAAACGGTGATAAACTGATACTTATGTAAAGGGTATTATTTATCAGTGAAAACCAGTGAAATGTTTGCATGTTTAGTAGTAGTAGGGTTTTTCAAAAAACACTTACAATGCCCAGATATTTGTTTTAATGTTAGAGACTTTATCTATTACAGGGCACTATGGACCAGGAGAGCTGCGTTTATGGTCAAAATTCGACAAATTTGACTTTTGAATTTCATAAAATAAAATAGGACAAACGAATAAGGAATAGGGCAATTATTCTCAAAATTTTATTGCATTATATTAAAGCGTTTTTTTTTTCTACAAGAGTTTAAGCTAGAAAAACCATATAATGTTTTCAATGCTTTTATTACTAAAATAAATACTACACTTTTGAATAAGCAATCATTTAGGTTTTGTTTTGAATTAAAATAATTAAAAGATGTATAAACTAACTAAATATCATATTTAATTAATAAAACTTTTTAATTCTTACGATTTGTGTACTTTTACATTAGCAGAAACCTAATATTTTAAGCAAAATTTCCACTTTCAATGTAAAATAACTTTGCATAACGCTACCGATTTTTAAATACCATAGAGCATTTGATATCCTACACTAAGACATGGTTTGACTCAGTCTAACTCTTAAAGACAAAAATAAACAGTAACAATGATTTTTACTCATCGTCAGACTGGTGACTTTTAAAATCCTGAAAAGGTTAAGTTTCTCGGAGTACACTTGGATCCATCTTTAACATGGAATGGTCACATAGATTGCCTGGGCAATAAGTTGGCAAGAAATGTATATGTGATCAGGCAACTATCTAGGATGGTGGATCTGAAAGTACTCATGACAGCTTACCATGCACTCTTTGCTTCCCAAATGTCATACAGTCTGATTAATTGGGGTCACGCAGCTAACGCTAAGAGAATATTAGGTTTACAGCGACGGATAGTACGCGTAATTTCACAACTTGGCTATAAAGATAACGTCAGGGAAAAATTTAAAGAACTGAGAATATTAACATTGCCAGGTTTTTATAATTTTTATGCCTTTTGTATACTCACCAAAATAAAAATAATCTTACCTTGCAAAGTAATATATATTTTTTTAATACAAGACAAAAATATGCTATTAGCTGTAACTACTTTCATCTAGAGTCTAGCAAAAATGGATGCAATTTCTACTGACCAAAATTTACCGTCCTATATAAAAGAGTTGCCATATAATAACTTTAAATCAAAAGTAAAATAATTTTTATTAAAAAAAGCATATTACAATATCAACGAATTCTTAAACAGTATTTATAAAACCCGACACTACTATAGTCTGTTTCTTCAAGCAAGAGAGTAAATTAAAAATCGCACAGTGAATATTTTCAAAACAGATTCGAATATTGGATGTGAGAATATACTGCGTAGTTTATTTTAGAAAACATAAATATATTTTATACACAAACACATACTATTCAAACCTGTTGTAAAAATATTTACCGTGCAATTTTTAATTTACTCTCTTGCTTGATGAAAGAAACCATAATTGTAACGTAATATTTACACTTATTTGTATTATTTTATTTATTTATTATTTAGTTTTAAGTACTTTTGACATGTTTAAACATTTTATGTACAAGTATGAATAAATCTATCTATGTTTTGTTCAGAATTCGATAAACGAGATTGTATGGAAAATGTTTTATTCTGGATAATTTTTGACGATCTTGGAAAAAACATAAAAATTTTTAAACATTTTTCGGTTTGACTTATAAAAACTGATAGGGGAAGATCACCAATAATATGACACTTTTTTTAAAACGACCGCCATAATTTAATTTTTTATCTTTTATACGTATTTATTTTAGTTATCATATTTGGAAATAAAAGAATACAGTCCAAGTGTTAAACCTGAATAATATTTATTTTTACCAAAACTACAAGCATGCAAAAAAAACGTAACTTGTCCCATTCAAGAACACTGTATCTTTGAATCGGGAAAAAAAATAAAAAATTGCTATTAAAGAGACGAAATCATAAAAATAACTAATATTATCACTATAACTGATAACAATAAACCTATAATATAATTTCATTACAAAAAAAAATAGCTGTTAAAGCGCTAAATTCTTTTTTAGACAGAATTTACTTTAAATAATTTTACCAAACTTTGATTCATATTTTTTTAAATCAATATCAATTAGTTTGTTTTGGGTTTTAACTGTTTCACTTTTTGTCCTTTTATAGTCATTCCTTATCCGAATAGGATAGATAGGAATGAAATATCAAAAATACTAACAAAAAATACTATCAAGATAATTAGGCTAAAAATATTTACCTTTATCTAATACTCGTTTATTTGGTATATGTTTCGTATTGTTTTATACTATTACATATACCAAACT
>CAUEHQ010000342.1:0-61500 GCA_958510825.1 Brachypterus glaber
TATCCCAAAACATATAGAAAATATTTTCCAAAATTCAAGCCTTTAGGTTAACGCGTTTAAAAGTCATTAAGAAATATGATTTATTTATTATTAAAGTGTTTTTTCTAGATAACTAGGGACTACCAAATTTTATTTTGAAAACTAACAGGTGAGTCATTTCCTATACACTTTGAGTCGCTGAAACCGAATCTGAGCCTAGAATTTTTCTATCGCTTTAGGTTTTTGAGTTTTTAAGATAAATAAACTTAAAAATGCCTTTAATTGTAATTTTTAGTGTTTATCAATGTTCTCCTTAAAAACTGAAGCTGATAGCTGAATTCTGTAGATTAAAAAATTTAAACTTGGTAAGCAATCCTATTTCAATCATTGATTGGCTAAACAAATTCTTTTTTGAAGTTACAAATATTTTTTTAAATCTTATTTTGCAACATTTTTTGTTGTTTTTAATAGATCCTAATCGCATTGCCAACTTGGTAACTTATTACCCCCAAAACATTATGAACATTGTGAGTGGTCACTCGAAAAAGTACCTGAAAACTAGTTTTAAATTACCCATAGTCAAGGCCTAGAAATTTTTTAAAACCCAAAAATATTTTTTTATTTTCAAGTCTCTTTCTCATGACCACACATATTTACTTGCGTGTACCTGATGACAATATGTAATTATTTTATTATGAGATATCAGTTCTGCTGTTAAATTAGCTACGGCGATTTTTTTTATTTTTTTTCTTTGGTTCTGAGTTTTCCTTCTCTCTGCAACAAAAAACAAATTTTTATCATGATATGTACAGCATAGAAAAGTTTTTATTAACCTGTCTTTTATCCACTGCTTAGCAAAATCCATTTCCTTTTTAAGCAATTTGTAATGTATACCATCATTGGTCTCGACCTTCACAATCCTAGCTCTATTTGCATCTATTCTTAATGAAATCTTTGTTTCAGGAAATTTAAAATATTGTTTTTGTAAAAATTCCAGTAAAGAAACTGATATTTGCCTACTAGTGTCATGTCTTTCCTTAACAAATGCAAGAAACCATGTTGAATTTTCCACCAAAATCACAAACCCGAACATATCTTCAAATTGGTGATCTTCTCCATAGTATAAGTAATTTCCGGTTTGGGATGATGAATATTCTTTTAAAACAATCGTGTTTTTGGTAAAGACATGAATGGAGTGGTAAGATCTTATACCTTCTACCGAAGGTGCATTATTAAATCGGTCAGTTAAGGAATCTGCAATATTTTCAATTTCCTCGGAACTTACTAATTCAAAAGTAATGGTATTTTTAAATTTATCTGATGCCCACTCAAACAAATCCCATGCTGTCGAAATGGGTTTTTTGTTAATCCTTTGCAAGCTTTCTTTTGCGGCTAAGCGCTTAATGCTACCACCTAACCCATCACACGGACCTTTACCATGACTTGTCGCAAAAAAATTCCAATCAGCGGTAAGGCCAAAATCACTCTCATGCATCCTTAAATTAATAACATTTTTTCTATTCTTGTATTGGGATGATGGGCCATCAATAAAATATATGAGATGACGTAGATCACTTAATTTATTTTTTAAAAATGATATTAACTTTTTTTGAAAGGCATAAACAGTAGCAATCTCATGATTATTTGTGTCGGAAATAACTACGAAGTTACAAAAGTCTATTTCTTCGTTTTTTTTTATAGTAACATATAAAGGGATGAATTGTTATTTGGTTTTTAGACCAATGAACACTCTGCACCGCATCTTGAAAAACTGGGCTGTAGTTCTCAGAAAAATCCCCACATATAATGCACTCATCTTCCTTTAAATTAGTTTTTCGTTCTTTTAAAAAGTTCGATTGGCTTTTGGCTATGAAGTCATGGACTTTTAAGGCAGGAATTTTTTGCAAAAGTGTTTCTGTAAATTCCTCAACTGATTTTTCCACGTTTTCTAAGTTACATCTATCGACATATAACCATTGCATATACTTTATGGGCATTTCATGGTCTTCAAAATACTTTTCTAACAATGTTTTTACGTTATTATGATCTGAACAATGTTCACATCGATTTAAATGGCATTCTTCTTTTTCTGGTTTACACATAGTCAAAGACAGGAGGTCTCGGTAATTAAGAATATTGTGTTCTTTATCTTTTAAATTGACAGCACTTACCATAAGCTTAAAATTTTGGTGAATTAAGCATACACAAACGGAATGTGTGCCGGATGCACCAGCTAAAACACACTCTTTCGGTCTTAAATCTGCAAACTTAGAAAACGATATAGACACGGTAGGATAATGGTTTTTAAAAGAAAAATATAATTCTTTTAAATTACAAAGAATTAAACTTTTCTGTTTGTGTTCCCTTTTTCCATTTTCTCCTACAACACTAACATAGTCTTTCATACCTGGCATAACTCTGCTATTTTCTGGATCTTTAAACCAACTTTTTACCAAATTTATTGTAGACAAGTCCAAGGTTTTTCCTTGTTTTGGTTCGACTATTGGCAATATCCCTTGTTCTGCAACTAACTGTTTCGCTTTTTTCACTATTCGCTTACTTGTTACAAACTCCTTTTCTATTCTTGAAACACTCCATTCTTTTGGCAAAACAGACAGTATTTGTATTTGTCTATTTCTGTCATTTGTTTCTAAAAAACTTTTTTTTAGCTCTTCTACCATTGCTTTGAGTTCAGTGTATTCTACTTCAAAATTAATTTTGTCTTCCAATATTTTTCCCATTTTATCCGAAATATTATTTTTAATTTTTTCAAACTTAGCAAATTTATAATTTTCTGTTAACATTAGGTTCCTTTTATTAACCGGCGATTCATCGAGAAGTTCAAGGCATTTATTTATTGAATTTAACGATTCATCAGGGGGAGTAGCGAAAAGTTGATCTTTACCATCATTGTTGGGGTCACTTTTTATGCTGCTTTCACTAATAGTTTGACTATTTTGGAATTTATTCGAAGTTGATAAAGATGGGTCCGCATATGAAGTACTAGGCTTGTTATTTAGTTCTTTTTTCTTGTGCTTTACTATTTTTTTGCAAGTAGAACAAATTTTTTGACCCGGTATTAAATCAACAACTTCTTCATAATACTTTGCCAAATGCAAAGTTATTTCATCTGCATTTTTAATGCCTTTTTGGTGCCTTTTCCATGGGTTGCAACAAGTTTTATACCCAGAAGTGAAAAATGTTAAAAACTTCTTTCTGTGTTTTATACAAACCGTGTCAAACCGCGGCACACCAGTTCTTCGTCTTAATAGTTCTGAATTCAAATCACTTAAAGCACTTCTCTTTAAAAAAATATCCTCTGAGCATTTTATATTCAAGTGTTTTCCTATAGAGCACATTTTAACAAATAAATCACAAAATTTACAGTAAACGACAAAATTAACAGCAAAAATTATGAAAAACAAGTTTAATAACTTAATAATAGCTAAAAAAAACTGGACCGTTGAATATATCTCACAAAAACCGAATTGATGTGGTTAAATTCAAAAAAGACGGGAAATGTTCGATCATTATGCGCCGTCATGAAACAAAAGAAGGCGTATACCGCTCGAACGAAAAAGGCGGGAAACATGTTTTCATCCGTTACATGTATACACAGAAAAAAGTAACTAGTTACATTAACCAATTAAGAACAATTATAATTTTTATAACTATTTTTTTTAATTAATGTAAATACTTTTTAGTAACATGGATTTATCTATTTTTTATTTATTTATTTATTTATTTCATATATATACATATAATTGTTGTAAAAATAAATAGTAACATTCAAAAAAAATACATAAACTAATAAAGAGTTATCCTTAATTGGTTAATGATTTAATATAAGCGGTTAAAATTTACCAAAGCAAATTTTCATTATGTTTATATGGTTAAAATAATACATAATAATAACAACAACAAACGCATTAACCCAAAGTCTTGCATTTTGGAATATATTTTCTTTGAGCTTTAAGCTAACAAAATGGTAAATTGTAAGTGTCTAGATCAAAAAGTTCAGGATCTACTACTATTAATACTGAAAAATTACGAAAAAAAATTTTTTTTAAATATTTTTTGCCGTATCTTTCACTAACACTTGATTCCAAGCAAAATATTTTAAGGTTTAAACGTACCACTATTTAGGACTATTCCCTGTTAATATGAAGAAAATTTAAGGGGTATGTATTTTTGCTATAATTGATTGAAAATTTTTAGGTTAGAGATCTAGGTCCGCCATTTTGTTTTAAGAAAAAACGTTAAAATATATATGCTCTAATCCAGAATTTTATTGTCTTTCCAACGACATTAAAACCAACCTCGCATCATTGGTAGAAACGAAGTTATATAATTTTTTTAAAACCCTTGCAAACGCTCTACAAAAAGTTGATAAAATGGTCCACCCAAATATGTCCGAAAACAATTTTTTTCAAAAAAAACAAATAGGCTCATATTAAATAGAAGCCTATTTTAGAGCTGTATGCCAAAATTGGGCAAAATCGGAGAGATGAAAGTCAGAAGTTGGAACACTTGAGAAAGAATTACTCAGTTACCTCAATTTACGCCAGAAAAAAGTGTTGTACTTTTTTCTGTTTTTAGGCTAGAGCAACAAACAGAATTTTTTTTTAGCATAATAACATTTTTTAACGCCAAAATTTAAAAAAATAATATCATTTCTTTATCATATGATAGTTTTTTTTACTAAAAACAATAGTTTTCTATTTAAATTTTTAATTTTAGAAAACGGTAAAAAATGGTAAGTGCATTATGGAATGACCCCGCTAATTTAAAAGAGAGGATGCTATGAAAATAAATGTTTGCAAATATGACGTTCACGATAAAAATAAATGTCAAATCTAATGTTATAAATTAAATTTTTACTTAGACTTAGTAAGGACCTTGTGGACTAGGGTATTTTATACTACAGAGTGTATTACTTAATTACTAATAAATTTTGATTTTTTGCGCTCAATCAAAATTTTTAATTGGTATGATTGGATTAATCTTAGCAGTTTTTTTTACAAAGTCAAGTCTATATCATAATGAAAGTATTGGTAAAGCAAGTTATTATAAAACCTATTGGACAACTTATGATAAAACATGTTTTATAATTATGAGATTTTAAAAAACATAATTAATTAGCTTGTAAAGAACCCCCTTCCCTCGCAGTTGCATGAAGTTGCAGCTGGTTCATATTAGCAGGGCCGGATTCAGGGGGGTGCAGGGGGTACAGATTACCCGGGGCCCGGGCTCGAAGGGGGCCCGGCGACAGAAGTTTTTAATAAACAGTTTATTTATTTATACTCCCCCAGATCGATAAGGCGTCAAAATGAGCAAATAAGTAGATCTCGTTCCAAATGGGCAATAGAAAAAAAGTCGCCGCGGCAGCGCTTAAGCCTTTTTGATTTTTGTAAAAAATAATAGTGCACTGTTACTAGTGTTTTAAAATTTGTAAAAAAATTCGCCCGCGGCGCTAGGGCTAATTTACCTACGTATTTTTTTTTATTTCAAGCTTGCAAAAGCTTAAAATTTGTAAAAAATTGCCTGCGGCGCCAGAGCTATCAAAATTGAAAAAAAAAAAATCGCCTGCGGCGCTAAGACTTTATTATTTTTTACATACTTAAGCTTGCTGAACTATGAAAATAAAACAGTCAGAAATTAACATAATTTGCTTCGTCCCTCAGTGCCTTAGCTGCAGGCCTCCATGGGACAATTATGTTTTGAAAAAATGGGGGCCCGAGTAAAAAGTTGCACCGGGGCCCGGGCTGGCTCTGTCCGGCCCTGCATATTAGGGTCACTTCATCTAGTCCTACTTCTCGCTTTTGTTCTTAGTCGTTTGTTTTGTTTTTTTGAACCAAACAAGACCAAAATTAGACCAAATACAGAAGAACAAAGGAAAAAAACTGTCATATTATGGGCAATTTAGTCAATTAATTTATTGTTATGTAATTAATTACGTACATTTTGGTTGGAATTAAAAGTTAAATGATACTAAGAATAATTCTCATAAGTTAAAATTTTAAATTGATTGTTATTATTAATATTATTTATTAATATGCGAAACGCAAGACGTATTTATGATATTTGAATTAATTAACTCATCATTGTGTCAAATTCCATACATCTACAAAATATTACGCCTTTCTAGAATATTTTCAGTGTTATTAGAATTGTTTTGTACAATATTTCAAATAAATCCATGTTAGTCCTTAGGTTTTCCCAAAACACTCCAGTTCTGATGAAAAAAGGTCAAAATTACGCATCTAACTTCAGAGAATCATGGGAATATAAATGCCATTTCACAAAATCTATTATTAGCAAATAATTCTAATTCTTTGCGAGTCTTCCACGATTCAAGTGGATTCAAATCAAGCAGCAAGTTAATATGTATCTGCATTGATCCTCTTCCCCACATCGTCTACATAAGAAGCCCCCATTTTTAACACGATAAAGCAATTTAATTTTGTTTAGATGTCTGAGTCTGTCTGTGTATCTATCTGTCTTTTTGTAAAGTAGTTAGTCATAGTCGTTTCGTAAATGTTCCAAAGGTCTCCCATCCTCCTGAATACACATAAAAAGCCTACTTTCAAAATTATGTCTGACTCGTTGAAGTATTACCGGTGTTATTTCGTTAAATGCTTCAACGATTCTTTGACGCATATTTTGAGGAGTGGTGGGAGCTTGTCGGTAAACCCTGTCCTTTACAAATCCCCACAAAAAAAAAATCACACGGGGTTAAATCGGGTGATCTTGCTGGCCAGGCAATTTGACCACCACGACCTATCCATGTATTATAAGTCTCATCCAAAAAAGTCCTCACCTCATGAAAAAAATGAGCAGGAGCCCCATCCTGCAAAAAAATTATGTCATTTCGCAAATTTAGTGGTACGTCTTCTAAAAGTTCCCGTAATTCATCACGCAAAAAATTTAGGTACATATTCCCATTTAGATGCCCATTAAAAAAGTAAGGTCCAATAACCGAATCCCCCAGTACCCCTCCCATTTAAAGACCAAATCCGCTGGTTGTCAACATGCCTAACCCAATGCGGATTTTCAACAGACCAATAATGCAGGTTATGCCTGTTGACAACTTCATTGCTTTTAAATGTAGATTCGTCACTAAACAAAATTTTGGTAGAAAAGTCCTCGTCATCCCCTGTTAATTCCAAAAGTTCATCACAAAATCGAACCCTATTTTCAAAATCCCTCCCATGTAACTCTTGATTAAGACATAATTTATACGGATGTAATTTAGAATTTTTAATAACCCTACTAACTGATGTGCGTGATAAATGATGTTCCCTTGCGATTATCCTTGTAGACGTGTGGGGATAATTGATAACTGCTTCTTGAATTATAGTTATAGTTTCAGGATCTTTGGTTACTGGACTTTCGCAAACTTTTTTTTATGTTCCTCACTCCTCCAGTATCCAAAAATAAATTAACAATTCTTCGTACGCTAAAGTAACTAATACTATCATCGGGGAACTTTTCTACTATTCTTCTCGTTGTTTCTCATAAATTTCGAGCACATTCTCCATAAGTTAAAATGATTTCTTTCTTTACTTCTAAAGTTATCATTTTGGCATTCAAAACTTGGTTTTATAAAAATCTTGCTTTGTTAATTTTTTGATTATAATGTAAAATCAAATTTGACATTTATTGTCATCATATACGACTTATTTAAAACATTTAATTTCAAGGCATCCTACTCTTTTGCCATAGCGGGGTCATTCCATTATCCAATTGCCCTTTTTTAAGGTTTTATAAAATTAAGAATTTAAATCGAAAATTATTGTTTTTAGTGAAAAAAACTATCATATGATAAAGAAAAATTGTTACTTTTTTTAATTTTGGCATTTGAAAGTATTGTTATGCTTTTAAAAGTGCATGTGTGGAGCTCTAGCTCAAAACCAAAAAAGAGTAGAAAACTTTTTTTTTGGGTCAATTGAAGATAATTAGGTCGATATTGACTGGTAAAAGTTTCATGTTGATATCTTTGTTAATAACGCCACAGTTTGACTGATTTGTCTACCGTGGGACACCGTGTATATACGTATACGTATACGTGAGCATAATAAATATTTAGTAAAGTTTTTGTATCCAATGATTTTTTTAACTGGGATATCATATATCTGTACTTGCTTAGCCTTGAGCAAACTGTATGAATGTAATCACTCCAAGTTAAATATGTATCTAGAACAATGCCTAGAAACTTTGAGCTTTCGAAATTTTTAAGTGTAATATTTTTAAAGTTTGCGTCAAGCCTAAGAAGTGGTTTTTGAATATATCCGAATTCAACTACCGTTTTCTCTATGTTTATTATCAGGCGGTTTTTGTAACACCAGTCATAAAATTGTTTCAATACGTTACTGAGTTTATCATTTAGTGTATTTGGATCCGAATCGGATATAATTATATTGCTGTCATCAGCAAATGAAAACACAGTTCCATCCAAAACAAAAAGTGACAAATCATTAACGTATATTACAAATAACAGGGGGCCCAAAACGCTGCCTTGTGGAGTTCCAGTGTCACTATTAAATACATCTGAGAGAGCTTCGCCTATTTTTACTCTAAAACTTGATTTCCGTCAGGAAAGAAATTAACCAATTACTGATGACCCCTGTTATTCCCATACTAGCTAGCTTCCTTGACAAAAACGATTTATTTAGAGTATCAAACCCCCTAGTTAGATCAAAGAAGAAGCTATTATGTGTAATTTTTTATTAATTTGCCCATAGATATGTTGTACAAATTCAACTGATGCAGTTTCGGTGGAGCGTTTAAATCGAAACCCATGTTGCGATTTACTGAGTATATTATTTGTTTCTAAATATTCAATAAGTCTAATATACATAGCTTTCTCAAATAATTTTGAAAAAAGAGCAATTGGTCTATAGTTCTCTACATTATCAGTTTTACCTTTTTTGTGAATATCTATCTGCATATACAGATTAAATTTTAATCTGTATCAATCCGTACGGATTGGCCCTTTTAATCTGTATATGCAGATAGAATTTTAATCTGTATCAATCCGTACATATGGATTGAGACAATCAATCCGTATCCATCTGCAGATACAGATTGAATTTTAATTCGTATCCATCTGCAGATACAGATTGAATTTTAATCCGTATCTATCTGCAGATACAGATTGAATTTTAATCCGTATCAATCTGTATTTACGGATTAAGTTTTAATCAGTTATATCTGCAAATACAGATATAAGGTGGTATAAATTAAATTATTAAAAGGAAATTGTATACACATTAAACGATTTTCAATGGATAGGGTACTCTTCCAGGCACACGTCCAGTCGTCCCCCCAAGTGGAAAAAGGTTTTAAAAAAATAGCAAACTTAGGTGATGATAAATTATGTGAGCAAAGGGTCTGTACAATTTGAACCCTCTGAGAACGAAATCCTAATGAGCGCCAGTTCGTAAATATTGGTAAAAGTTCTTCCGCAGACTGCATGCTAAACAACAGTAACAAACTGCGAATTCTTTTGCACAATTTTAATAGTGTTTTTGTTGCTGATTTCGATTCTATTTAGATCAAATCTGTATCTCTTTCCGTTTTTTAGAAATACTCTGCCGAAAATTCGAAAAAATTAAAAAATGTCATTTTAGGTGGACAATAAATAAATTATGGAAGCACCTACGCAGGTTTTCTATAGCTTGAATTCAAGTTACATATTTGCTCTATAAAACCGTATTAAAAAGTATCTGGATTTTATATCGGGTGTCCAACAGAAGACTAGTTTTTAAGACATCTGCAATGACGATTTAGTGTTGCTGTTTACTATTTTGGGCAGTATATGTCATATTTATCAAAACTGACAAACACATAGGCTTGACAAATATAATAAATTTGACGTTAAATTTATAAAACTTAGGATTAGGATTAGGACTTTAAATCCGTATATACGGATTAGGACTTTAAATCCGTATATGCAGATAGAATTTTATTCCGTATCAATCCGTGTTCGTATCAAGTTTTTTTTTAATGGTCATTTGGCTATTATAAAAATAGATTGAGAAGTCAGGTTTCTTAACTAAAATAATATACAGAGAAAATATAAAATATAATATATAGAGATAAAAATCAATATACAGAGGAAGAGGGTGGAAGGGCTGTTTCTTTTAAACAATAAAAAAACGGCTAAGCCGAAAAAGAAAACATTAAAAAAATAAACAAAACAGCATTGGCCGAAAAAAAAAAACAGAAATCCTCCTATCTAATCTCATTGTAACCTACCAAGAAAGTATTGCTTAAATTCAGCGATTGTATAGAATACATTTGTAAAAAAATGGTTTTTAAATTATTTTTAAATTTTTTTGTATTTTTTGAAGTTTTTATGCTGGCTGTTAAGATATTAAAAAACCTTATACCAGATTGAATTGGTGACTTTTGTCTTATAGGATATCTGTGATTCTCTCCAATAGTGGGGAGTTTGTCTTTATTAGAATAAATATATGTTAAAATCTTTAATAAATAAATGGACGTCACAGTTAAAATATTATTATTTTTAAATACGTCACGACATGTATCTAAATAACCTAAATTAAAAATTTGCCTTAAAATTCTTTTTTGTGCTTTAAAAACTCTATCAATTTCACAACTCTGTCCCCAGACTACAATGTTGTAGGATAAAATTGAGTATACGTGAGCATAATAAATATTTAGTAAAGTTTTTGTATCCAATTACACCGGCACACAAAAAAAAAAAATGTCTGTACACCGGGCGTCACCTATCTACGGGCATGTTTTTCGACCCGCTGAATACGAATTTCAAGTCAGTTTAGGCCGTCCACCCTTCAATTTCGAGTAAAAATTTTTTTTTCTTGCCAAAACATCGAATTTTCGCTATTTTTTGGGTTTTTTTGCAATTTACTCGAAATTGAAGGGTGGACGGCCTAAACTGACTTGAAATTCGTATTCAGCGGGTCGAAAAACATGCCCGTAGATAGGTGGCGCCCGGTGTACAGACAATTTTTTTTTTTTTTGTGCCGGTGTTATTTTTTTAAGTGGGATATCATATATCTGGACTTGCTTGGCCTTAAGCAAACTGTATGATTGTGATCACTCCATGTTAAATATGTATATAGAACAACAATGCCTAGAAACTTTGAGCTTTCGGAATTTTTAAGTGTAATATTTTTAAAGTTTGCGTCAAGCCTAAGAAGTGGTTTTTGAATATATCCGAATTCAACTACCGTTATCTCTATGTTTATTATCAGGCGGTTTTTGTAACACCAGTCATAAAATTGTTTTAATACGTTATTGAGTTTATCATTTAGTGTATTTGGATCCGAATCGGATATAATTATATTGCTGTCATCAGCAAATGAAAACACAGTTCCATCCAAAATAAAAAGTGACAAATCATTAACGTATATTAGGAATAACAGGGGGCCCAAAACGCTGCCTTGTGGAGTTCCAGTGTCACTATTAAATACATCTCAGAGAGCTTCGCCTATTTTTACTCTAAAACTACGATCCGCCAGGAAAGAAATTAACCAATTACTGATGACCCGTGTTATTCCCATACTAGCTAGCTTTCTTGACAAAAACGATTTATCTAGAGTATCAAACGCCCTAGTTAGATCAAAGAAGAAGCTAGTATGTGTATTTTTTTATTAATTTGCTCATAGATATGTTGTACAAATTCAACTGATGCAGTTTCGGTGGAGCGTTTAATTCAAAACCCATAATTTGATTTACTGAGTATATTATTTGTTTCTAAATATTCAATAAGTCTAATATACATAGCTTTCTCAAATATTTTTGAAAAAATACTTAAGAGAGCAATTGGCCTATAGTTCTCTACATTATCAGTTTTACCTTTTTTGTGAATATCTATCTGCATATACAGATTAAATTTTAATCTGTATCAATCCGTACGGATTGGCCCTTTTAATCTGTATATGCAGATAGAATTTTAATCCGTACATATGGATTGAGACAATTAATCCGTATCCATCTGCAGATACAGATTGAATTTTAATCCGTATCAATCTGTATTTACGGATTAAGTTTTAATCAGTTCTATCTGCAAATACAGATATACGGTGGTATAAATTAAATTATTAAAAGGAAATTGTATACACATTAAACGATTTTCAATGGATAGGGTACTCTGCCAGGCACACGTCCGAACGTCCCCCCAAGTGGAAATAGGTTTAAAAAAAAATAGCAAACTTAGGTGATGATAAATGATGTAAGCAAAGGGTATGTACAGTTTAAACCCTCTGAGAACGAAATCCTAATGGGCGCCAGTTCGTAAATATTGGTAAAAGTTCTTCCGCAGACTGCATGCTAAACAACAGTAACAAACTGCGAATTCTATTCATATTTATCAAAACTGAAAAACACGATTGAGAGAGAGGCTTGACAAATATAATAAATTTGACGTTAAATTTATAAAACTGCGTAACAAAGATAAATTCACCTTCTTTTAAACAGCATTGCAGAGGCTTCAAAAGCTATAGCTATTCATTAACTGGACTTTAAAAAGATTTTTAGGCATTTTTCGTAATTATTTTATAGAGCATAGATGTAACTTTAATTTAAACTAGAAATAACTTTTGTAGCTGCTATAATAATTTAAATATGGTCCTCCAAAAATGACATATTTTAATTTTTATAAAATTTTGGAACGGTTTTCAAAAATGGGAACAGATAAAGATTTTATCTAAACAAAATCAAAATCAGCAGCAAAAACATTATTAGAATTGTGCAAAAGAATTTTCAGTTTGTTAATCTTGTTTAGCATGCAGTCTGCGGAAGAACTTTTACCACTATTTAAGAACTGACGCTCATTAGGATTTCGTTCTCAGAGGTTTTGAAGTTTACAGACCCTTTGCTCGCATTTATTATTTATCATCACCTAAGTTTGCTATTGCGTATTCAAAATCTATCTGTTTCAATCTGTAATTACGTATTCAATATCCGTTTTGTTTCAATTTCTGATTGATTTTGAATCTGTATTTACGGATTTTTTTCTATCCGTTTGAATCCGAATTTTTTTATAGGGATGGTAAATACCAATATTGCACGAAGTATTTTATTTTTCCCAAATACCCAAAAAAAAGTTAACAATTTTTTTTTAATACATTGGCTGCCGACCTTATTTTTTCTATAAAAAAATTCAGATTCAACGGATAGAAAAAGAAAACTATCCGTTGAATCCAAAAATACAGATTCAAAATCAATCAGAAATTTAAACAAAACGGATAGATATTGAATCCGCAATTACAGATTGAAACAGATAGATTCTGAATACGACATTGCAGATTAAACAGATAAAAAAAATCGGAAAATTTATAATTCGCAAAAACAGGTTTAAACAATTTTACTTTTTTATTTAATATATTTTCTCTAGGTTTCATTAAAATCCTGTATTTACCAAATACTTAACACCTTAACTCTTTCTATTATATTAGGGCCACCCCACAAGAAGCTATTTTATAAAAAGTCCAAACGAAATAATTTTTGAAAATATTATGATTGCTAAAAGATTTTAAGATTTATTTATGTGAATAAATGTACTACCAATATAAAAGGTAAAAATTTCCTAGTTGGCCATACCTTCTCTGAAAGTTAGTTTGAAACGTTCTTCTAACGTTAAAAGCGGGACATTTTGACATATTTTATAACGTACTTTTTATAATTTATAACGTTAGAAAATTATTCTAACGTTAAATTTCTACTAGTAAACCCTTTACCTTTGTGCATAACTGATCAACTTCTTTTTCTTTATGTAATTTTAATTTAACTGTGGCCAAATTCAGAATCAAAATAATCTTAGTGTGCTCTATTTTTTCCAATTTTTTATATATTTTTTCTAGAATACACCAATCTATATATCTTAAGGCTTTTACATATTTTCTTTCAGCTTCGATATAATTTTTTTCGTTATAAAAATAATTTCCTGCATTTTTTATGTTTTCAATTAAGGTATCCATTTGTGTATCACTTTTAACCTCTTCATCCCAATCGTTTGGCCAGGGTGGCATTTTATCGTCTGTCTCGTCATCGTCCCCTATATTCCACGGTTGGTTTGGAGGTAGTTCACCACAGTCGCTAATTATTATATCCTAAAAATAGCATTATAAGTTTATAGATTTGCATAAGAAACAAACTGACCAATTATAAAAAGTACCAAACGAACACTACAAAAACAAGATACAGCTAGCTGAAGGAGAGTATCGAATTTTGGGTTAAACATGTAAAATAGAAGATTTTGCACACTTATAGATAAAAAAAAATAACATGCGCTTGTGATAAAAAACTTGTCTTGGATTTAAAAGGAGATTTTAATTGATTTTTGGATGTAAATTACTGACAACATTAAATTAAAAAAGATCTATCACAGTTTTTACACTTTGTTATTATTTTCAGGCCCTGGGGGGCTGGTTTTGTTATTGTGATCATAATCTTTAAGTTGGGATAACAAAACTTGCTTTTAAAGAATATTGCTACCGTTGGTTAGTAAGTGTAACTTACATGACAAGTAATGGGAAGCTATTATGTTGAACGTGAAATCGCACATTTCCGAGTAAAAAAGCAGAAATTATGGAGTCCTTTTGTTGTTAATATTCCGGAGGTAAAATAGTACCCTACTCGGATAGCCGAGCGGGGATTGCCAGGGCACAGTCCGCCAGAAAAAACAAAACATGGACAACATTCTGAATTTTTGCATACAACAATTTTTGATACCGCTAATTTCAAATAAAATAACAAAATATTTAAAAAAAAAATCGCGCCACTATGCATATACACGGTGTATTTGAAATAGCGTCGGAAATTTTAACAGGTGATTCTACATGATAAAATATTACAAAAAGTTCCTATAAATTTATGTCTAAAAATGCGTCATAAGGGAGCTACGCCCCTTTGAAAGTGGCTAAAAAAATCGGTTTTTATTTAATAACTCAGGAACCCTTTGAGATATATCAACGAGGTTTTGCACGTTAACTAATCCTACCAAGGCCCGTTTTTATGTGTTATTTTCATGTACTTATTTCAACCAGGGGTGTGCGAAACGGGGGTCCTTATCAGTTTTTTGTCCCAAACTTTTTTCTGTGTAACTTTTTTGCAATTTTATTTTTGAAATATGATTCCTCAGGTCAAAATACATAAAAAAGGTACTCTTGTTGTTATACTGTAGGATTAACCGTTTTCGAGAAAAATTCATTTGAAGGTGAAATTCCACGGTTGGAGGACGAAAAATTACATACTAAAATGTTGAAAACCAAAATTTTAATGATGCAGGGTGAATGTACATTAAAAACTAAGAAAAAAACCTTATATACAGGTACTTTCAAAAATCAATCCTAATGGAGCTATGGTCTCCTAAATATGCACCATTTTTAAAGGGCTATGGTAGCTTTAAAAGCGTTTTTTCGACCTACATGTATGGAAACTTTTTTTCTTAGTTTTTAATGTAGAATAACATTGCATCATTAAAATTTTGGTTTTCGACATTTTAGTACTTAATTTTTCGTCTTCGAACCGTGAAATTTCACCTTCAAATGAACTTTTCGCGAAAACGGTTAATCCTACAGTATTACAACAAGAGTACCTTTTTTATGTATTTTGACCTGAGGAATCATATTTCAAAAATAAAATTGCAAAAAAGTTACACAGAAAAAAGTTTGGGACAAAAAACTGATAAGGCCCCCCCGTTTCGCACACCCCTGGTATAAATAAGTACGTGAAAATGACATACAAAGATGGGCCTTATTAGGATTAATTCACGTGCAAAACCTCGTTAATATATCTCAAAGGGTTCCTGAGTTATTAAATAAAAACCGATTTTTTTAGCCACTTTCAAAGGGGCGTAGCTCCCTTATGACGCATTTTTAGACATATGTTTATAGGAACTTTTTGTCATATTTTATCATGTAGAATTACCTGTTAAAATTTCCTACGCTATTTCAAATACACCCTGTATGGTGGTCCAAAATTTTATTTTTGTTTCGAAATTTCTAAAAATGTGTCAAATGGCTTCTTTTGATTATGTTGATCAATCGATCGATCGAGACCTTGTAGAAATGAATTCAAGTACTGATGATGTCAGTAACGATGATCACAAATGGAGTTCTGATGGTAGCTGTCATTAAAATCTTTTTACAAGGGGGTTCAGCAAAAATTATTAGATACCACTGAATTTTTAAGTTATGGACATTGGTCTACATCAACATAATCAAAAGAAGCCGTTTGACACATTTTTAGAAACATCGAAACAAAAATAAAATTTTGGATCACCCTAGTGGCGCGAAAAAAACATTTTTGAAAGTGGTAGCAAAAATAGTCGTATGCAAAAAATCAGAATTTTGTCCCTGTTTTTTTCCTGGTCCACTGTGAGATCGTGTAATGCATCATTTTAAAGGTCTTGTAGTTATCTTTTTTTTTATGGTTTATTGCTTTAAAGAAAAAAATAATAATACAATGAAATTAAAATAAAAACAACTAAGCAAACGGTACCCATTCGACTGAGTCGATCTTCCATGTGTCCTACATAATTTACTTAAACTAGATACATATACTAAAATAGAGAAATAAATGTAATTTCGCTTTGCATTTTATGCCCAAATAACCCCCCGCGGAAATAACCAACTTACAGCTACAGGCGACAACGGTAACAGTCCCAAGGTAAACACAATACGTACAAAAAAAAAGAAAACGACTCAACTACTGAGAACGGAGAAGCTCTTTAAATATTTGATTTTTAAACTTGGGTACTGAAAGTTGTTTATTGTTTTCATCAATATTGTTCCAAAGTTTTATGGCAAAGAAAGTAAAAAATTTTTGAAGTGTCTTATATAACGGAACTTCATAATTATTTTTATGCCTTGTATTATATTAGTGCAAATTACGTGTAAATTTATTTAATAAATATAATGGCTCTTTATTTTTAAAAAGTGTTAGTAAAAAAGAAGAAAAATGTAAAATCCTTCTATTTGACATATCGATACCCCCAAGCAACAAAGCCGTAACTCATATATTGTCATTTTTCACGACAGCTAAATTTCTAAAATATTTTTTTTTCTTAATTAATTTAATAATTTTTTTAGTGATGGAAGAATGATATAGGACGTCACCAAAATCAAATAAAGAAAGCATTAACGAATTACACAACCGATATTTTGTATTATTGTCTATAACATTTTTAAATGGGTAAAGTTTTTTTAACCTCATATAGCCAATTCTCATTTTTGACCTAATATGCGCCTCAAAATTTAAAGAATCGTCCATTAAAATACCAAGATTTCTTTCAGATTTGGAAATAGGTATGATCTCGCCATTAAACTCAACGTTAAAGTTTACTTCATTTAATATTTGTTTAGATCTTTTTGATCCTATAAGAAGAATGTGTGTTTTTGAAGTATTTAATTTGAGGTCATGATCCTCTGCATATTTATGTATTTTTTTTAAATCATTGGAAACATATTGTTTAGCCAAAAAGTTAGTGGCAGGATCAAAAGAATAATAAAGCTGGGAGTCATCAGCAAATTGATGAAGTTCACATGATTCGAGACACTCAGACATAGAATAGAATAGAATAGAATATTTATTAGCCATCATGTGATACATTTCTGTATATATGGTAGGTCATATTTGGTAAAATTAAAATTAGCATATCTCGGGTAACATATAAAATTAAAAAAAGTACAATAAATATTATTTCTAAAATAAATACTTAAATAGACAGAGAAACAAATTTAAAAATACAAAATTTACTAAACATCCTTAAAATTAAAATCTAAAAATTCCTTAATTGTATAGGGACAGCACTTTATGACAATATTCTTGACAGCATTCTTAAATAGGTTCTCATTTTTTAAATTTTTTATTTCCTTTGGCAATTTGTTATAAAAGCTAATACATTTAAATAGAGGGGATTTTTCATAAAGTGCGGTTTTGTGCTTTATAATTGGCAGTACATTTTCTCTTCTTTTATTAATCAGATCTAAATTTGGAGTAAAAATATTTCGATTCATTTTAACATAAACAATACATTTAAATATATAAATTCCAAGAACAGTCAAAATGTTATTGTTTATAAAAACCTGTCTGCAGCTATCTCTATAACCCATGTTAAAAATTAGCCTGATTAGACGTTTCTGACATATCAGCAACATATAAACTAAAAAGCAGGGGACCTAAAATAGATCCTTGGGGCACACCATTAGATATTGTTTTTTGTTCAGAGATGACAGTTTCATTATTTATTGTAACACTAACGCATTGTTTTCGATTATCAAGGTAGTCTTTTATAATCTGTATAGCCTCAGGGGAAAAACCGTAATAATGCAGCTTGGCAATTAACATTTCTGTGTTGATGGTATCGAACGCCTTCGAAAAGTCCAAAAGGCAAAGACAAGTACATAGGCCCTTATCTATAGCTTCTCTCATGCGATCGACAACATCCACCAGTGTAGTAGTTACGCTATGATTTTTTCGAAAGTCAGACTGTTTGGATGGTAACAAATTGAACAATGTTAAATGCTTATATATTTCTTTGTAAATATGTTTTTCAATTATTTTTGAGAGTGGACTTAATAAACTTATAGGTCTTAACTGCTGCATAGTTTCAGGTTTACTCACTTTACAAATAGGTTTAACAAGGCGCATTTCCACAGATCGGGTATTTTACAATCATTTATCGAAGTGTTAATAATATGAGTAAGAGCCCATAAACATTGAGGCATACAAAGTTTTATATCTTTAATGGAAATGTTTTCAATCCCGATTGCATTTGTTTTGATGCTGCTTATAAATTTGGATACTTCCTGCTCCTGAATGGGTTTAAACTAGATGTCACATTTTTATGTTTATTTTTTTTACAAAAATTGATTTTATACAAGGAAACTGTAGAGTTAATTAGACCAACTGAGATAAAGTATTCATCCCTTCGAAAATAAGGGATTAAGCGGATAATGTTTTTAAATTTTAAAAAATACCCTCATAAAAATGAAAATTTAAGTAAGTTAGAGTAAAATTTTAAGTGGGGCAAAGGGGGTCAAAATAAGAAACAAAACATTCATACTATTTTGTATAAAATAACTTTAAAACTCGTAAAATCCTTCATTGGGAAAGGATTTTCATTTAATTATTAAAGGTTTTAAATCTTCAACATTATTTTTAATATCGACCCCCAAATTTTAATGGAAAAAATACTTATATAGATGGTTAAATAGAAAATTACGAAACTTTTAAAATTATGTATCAAGCGACTCCCTTTTTATTTAAAAAAATGCCCCACACCCTCCTGTTAAAAATATAAAATATATGCCAACAAATAGTTTTTGTTCCCTTAAAACTTTGATATCTCAAGTGGTTTAACAGTTAAAAGGGGTAAAAGGGGGTATTACAACAAGAGTACATTCTTTTATGTATTTTGACCCGAGGGAACATATTCCAAAAAATAAAATAAAATAAAATAAAAAGTCCAAACCAAAAAACAATTTATGTTGTCCCATTAAAACGTCCAAATTTGAAGTTGATATCTCAAGTGGTAAAAAGGTAAAAGATGGTCTCTCTTTTAAACACGCTGATTCTAAAGCCCCCCAAAATTGAATAAAAAAAATTGTTACATGGTTAAATAGAGAATTGCAATACCCTTTTAAAAAATCATTTTAAAAAATGATGTATCACACGAACCCCCTTTCTATAAAAAAAAATCCCCCCACGGCTCCTGCCCACAATTTTTGCGCTAAAAATATAAAATTTTTGAGAAGAGAGGGTTGAATTTTATTAAGTTTAAATTTGCTTCTCATAATGGTTAATCTTTCTATTTTTAAAAATGCTGTACCGTAATTAATACGTTCACTGCCAACGGCTAGTTTTGACAGCGGAGCAATGGGTATGGGCAAGGTAAAAATAGAAAGAATTGATTAATGTTGTTAGGGGCGCCAGTTACTTTAGCTTTTACTCCTTTAGGTAAGTAACAACCTAGTGTAAATACTTACAATAGCTTTTCAGTTTGAGAAAATATAACTTTTAAATAAAATAAAATAATTCATTTGAGAAATTTATTATAAATAAACTTAATGAAAGCACATCAAGTAATGTGTTAATATATATAAAAAATATGTGTAGTTATATTAAGATATAATGATAGAAATCTTAATAAAAATTACTAAATTCAGAAATCATTCGACTTAAATGTATAAAGAAAACATGAAGTTCAGCAAGCACCAAGAAATGTATGTAAACAGCAGTCATTTCTTGCAGTGTATAAAAGTCATGCTTAAATTAGAAATCATTTAATCAAAAGTATGATATTTAATAATTAATAAATGAGATTAAATGTTTAAAAAAAAATAAGTACCTAAAAATGAACAAAAGCCAGAAAGGCATATAGTATTAAACAATACTACATCAGATCTGATAAAGTTTACAGTTATAAGAATATTGAAATAAAAGAATTTAAAATATGAAATATTGCTTTCAAAAGTTTTCAGAAAGAGTACTTAGCTGGTTTCTGCAAAATCCATGAGGTATGAATTCCATCGTCTCCATCTGTACAAGTCTCCCCTATGCTGATGAATTCATTTCTCAAATGAAAGAAGAAAAAAATAAGCTGTCCCATCTACTTTGGAAAAATCATCTTTCAGGATAAAATGTACTATTGAAAATGTCGTCCGGGATAAAATATACTTTTGAAAATTATGTCCAATATAAAATTGTCTACTAGACGGTTAAATAGAATTTATCTATGCCGAAAATTACAGAACCATGTTCCAACAGAACATCACTCCATGCGGAGAACTCGTATATCAAATATACCAAAATAAACTTCAACTTAAATTATGTTTAAGCTAACAGTATAGGAATGATTAATGTAATTCCATATTAATGGTATAGGAATGATTAATGTAATTCCATATTAATGGTATAGGAATGGTGCTGAAACAATATTTATATCTCAGAAATATTCTAAGAAACAGAAAAACGTAACTTCGATGTCCATCGAAACGTTATAAATGCGTAATTGTAGAAAATAACAGTTACAATATATTCCGCATTGTTTAAATATTCATTTTCACTAACTTTAAATAAAAATACATAAAGGATTACTTCGATGATTGCAGAAAATATACACTTTTCAGTACGACACCACTATCTTTTATCAGAGGTGCTTTAAGAAGAGCGAAAATCGACCTTATATCACCTATGAACCCTTCAGGTAAATAAAATCATATTTCCGAACCATTAGCGACATCTATGCAAATCATTATCAACTACGGTTTTACCGTGTAGAATTCCTAATAAAGGTGGCGGAAAACACACCAAAAATAATAACAAAAAGAATATTTCCTAATAAATCCGTATTAGTGATATCTAACCTCAAAATATTACTCTAAGAAACAAATATAAACAATACTTATTGTTTATCAGCAAAACTAATAAAAATACGAACAGAATACTAAGTGCCCTGTGAACTAAGTATAAACAAAATACTGAATCTAAGTGAGCAGTTCCAGCAAACTATTTTCAACAAATTCTAGATTATCCCGAAGGAATAAACATACGAAACTTTTCAGGGGAGACAAGCTACAGATGAAAGCCAGTGAAATCCAACCCTCAATAGACTCTGAAACATATAAAAACCAGGTAAGTCCATAGACAAATGCATTATATAGAAATAAGTCATATGATTCTTTATTATTAAAAATCATATTCTAATTATGTTTTCTTTATGCTATTTTCAGGTAGAACTATGGAATAGAGATCTGTATGGTTAGAATTCAGTTCCTGCTACAAAATAGTCCCAGATACAATATAGTTCTGTACGTACGTAACTATTTATATACAAAATAAACCTAAATTATAACGTAAGTAAACGAATAGTTTAATTAACCCTTGCTATATTACAAAGTGACGATTTATATCGTTACAATGCATGCCTGGCTTTTTTGACTTTAACCTATAAGAAACAAATTTTTGAGAAGAGAGGGTTTAATTTTATTAAGTTTATAACATATATGCCAAAAGATAGTTTAGTTTGTCCCATTAAAACGTTTTAAATTTGAAGTTGATATCTCAACTGATTCAAAAGTTAAGAGGGGGGGGGTGACTTTTGGACCGCACGGTTTGGTCTGATGCACAGAATACTTTTTTTGTGAGGCTGTATAATTTTTACGTATAGTGGGGTCTCCCCCTCTGGATATGTCTGAAATTTCTAGAATAATATTAAATCCTTTAACCACCTTTCCGCACACAACATTTGTTCCATCTAAATATGGACATGGAACAGTTGTAATGTAAAACTGTAAATTGTTTGAATTTGGTCCATTATTCGCCATTCCCACACGAACCGCCTTTCTATTAAAAAATCCCCCCACGGCCCCTGTCCACAATTTATGGGCTAAAAATATAAAATATATGCCAAAAGATAGTTTAGTTTGTCCCATTGAAACGTTTTAAATTTGAAGTTGATATCTCAACTGATTCAAAAGTTAAGAGGGGGGGGGGTGACTTTTGGACCGCACGGTCTGGTCTGATGCACAGAATACTTTTTTTGTGAGGCTGTGTAATTTTTACCTGTAGTGGGGTCTCTCCATCTCTGGATATGTCTGACATTTCTAGAATAATATTAAATCCTTTAACCACCTTTCCGAACACAACATTTGTTCCATCTAAATGTGGACATGGAACAGTTGTAATGTAAAACTGTGAATTGTTTGAATTTGGTCCATTATTCGCCATTCCGACCAGACCCTCAGATTCGTGCTAAAATATACAGGGTAGAAGTCTGTATTAGAAAAATAAAAACAAGGTTATTTTAATTCACAAGAGATTATAAAGCTATGCATAGTTAAATTATTGGATAATATATAATAATATTGGATAATAGCTTTAACAAGTACAGTACCACCGACAATTACAATTAATAAAAACGAACCATATCCAATGGATATGGTTCGTTTTTAAGAATTATAATTGTCGGTCTTACTGCCCGGGAAAACTTGTTACCGCTATATTAAAAAGCATTTTTAAGTGAACTTAAAAATGCTTTTTGAGAAACATAGTGGAAGGACTGGACCCTAGGGGACAAATGAAAAAAAATATATAGCACTAGCTTGCTTAGGTATTTATGGACGTATTACAAAAATAGTGGTATCAAAAAGGTTTTTTCTACGACTGTTTTAGAATATAAGAAAATACAGGGTTATTCTTTTAAATGGTACACCTCCGTAACATGTTAACAGGATAAGATATAAACTTTAAAAGATCACGTACATTTCTTATGGGAAATGGTCCCCGGTTGAATTTGGTGAAATTCAAGTACTAAGCTCGCCACAAGAAAGTGGGACAATAAGCAATGAACCCTATATATTTTCGATATTTTAATAATTTAATTGATGCAAAAGAAAAGTAAGGCTGTCCTGTCTTAGATGTACATACATATGTACATACATTATTTGAGGTTATGTATAAGAACCGTCGTTTATTGACAGTCGACGCCTATTGCAAAAACGAATAACAAACTGGTATTGATAATAGATAATAGAATTTATTCATGTCAAGAAACATACAATCGTCAGTCTAATTAAATATACAATTACAAATCATTAACATAAAATCATCTGTACTATAAAATGCCTTACAGTGGACTAGGCTAATTGTGACAGGCGGCTAACTGTGACACTTTTTATTTATTTGAAATACGCGTCAACTACGTTTGATCTAATACCAGATTTTAAGTATTTGATATTAAACCTACCTTCCAGAAAATTGTTGACATCGGCAAGTGATTTAGAGAGATTTGGCAAGCCGACATTTTTTTTGTAAAAAACATAATTACATATAGTTTTGTTATAAATTTAGTAGATTTTTGTTTATAGAGATATTGAGCTAAAATTTGAAGGGAATAACCATTATTAGTTAAGTTACGAAACATATTATATTTCATACCCTTAAAATATCAAACCTATGTTTTGTAGCGTATGTCACATTTATACTCTCAAAAATTTATGTGTTGTAATTGTGACACCCAAACTTTTTTAATTGTGATATGACAATTTACAATTAAAATAAACCAAGATACAAAATGTTTAAGTAAAAAATGCCGTTTTTTTAGAATCTTATAAAAATGACTAAACGTAAACAGAAATCTAAACTCAAAAAAAAAAATAAAACATACTCACTGGAGGATGTAAATACAGCAATTGAAGCTATTAATAGGAAGCTATATTCAGTTAAAAAGGCATCTAAAGTATATAATGTACCTAGGACAACTTTAATATCGTGCATTAAAGGGTGGAAAAACCGTCCTGCATCAAAGCAAAATAAACCAGGCAGAACTATCGATTTAGGCGTGGAAGTAGAATCTGTATTGGTGTTTCATGTAACATTACAGACCTATGAACATAACGATGATTTTATTTGCATTTATAATTTACCTACATAGTTATTACGAGTTATTATTAAAAGTTTTCTATCATAAACACATTTTATTCAAAAATCTTGAATTTTATTTATAGGTATATCCTTTTAAAAATTTTAACAGTGTTCATATAGGTATAATTATTATTTTTACCTTTAAAATAAGTCAATATTATAGACAATATTAAAGTTTTAAATTATTTTGAAGCATGTGCGCGTTATTTAATCAGATGTCAAAGTTAAAACCAAAATGTGTCACAATTAAACTTTTCTTATTTTAATTGTGACACCTTGGAATAAAGCGAAAAACACCTTGTAGAAAAGATAATATTATTAATTTAACTATCTAACGGCCTATTATGGGTTACCTGAATATGACACTGATTGTTGCTTGCAAATAAAACTGTATTTTTTGAGCGACTTTAATATTACAAACGATTATTATGTAAAATCAAGAAACCTATGTCACAATTAGCCGAGTCCACTGTACTAATTAAATATTGTTTTATACGCTTCACAAACAAGGGGTACGGTAAACATCTAAAAGAGTATGGTAGAACATTAAAAAAATTTATACAATGATAATTTGTACCTGTTACGGATTTACATAATCGGAGGAGGGGAGGCAAAAAATCCTCATTGCATCCAGCTGATTTATTACTAGAAGTACAAGTAAACGTATACGTTTACGTTCATTAAAAAACCGCTGTCCTACTTTTTCTGACGAGAATAGTATGTTTAGTGTTGCCGCCTAAAGCGATAGTTATCGCCAATAAATACCTCTCGTATCGCAACTACGATACGATAGTTCAAAAATTATCGTCTCGCACAAACGATAACGAGAGGCCTCTCGTTATCGCCTACCTCTCGCGATAACGATACTTATCGTTCCAGCGTAAAAGTTGAATATTTCAGCCATCTAATATTAGTTAAATGAATTTGACACAAACGTCATTATTTAATTTTTGAATTTAATGATTTTTAAAATGCAAATATATTCTTTAATAGGCATTATGCATCATACATTAGCACATTATAAAAGGCTTTTATCTTTTAAAATCGTATGGCAGGCAGGAACCGCTTTAACATTGTCCTATTTTTATAGCAGATACAAAAATATGAACTCCTGGCAGATGCACTAAGTACCTAACTAGGAGTATAGTAAGTACGGTAGTATTTGAATAATACGAGGGGTAATTTAAAAGAAGGCAAACATTTCATATCTGGTGTTTGTAGGATTTGAGTGCTAAACATAAATTTTAACAGTGTTTATATATTTTGCTTTCCCATGGTTACTTTGTTATAAAGAAAGTATTGTCATAGAAAAAAAAATAAACATTTTTTTTTGCCTAAATCGTCTTGTTTTCCTGAAAGGTCGAGAAAAATCAAAATAATCAAAAAAATAGTCGGTCTGTATTAAGACTTAAGAAAGCTTTGAGCTAGAGATTTAAAATTTGGTATGCAGATATAATTTTATATTATTAAGTTCGTTTTTGAACAAAATCTGATTGGGGGAAGGGGGTAGATAGAGGGTTAAATTTTTGTTTTAGCTATAACTTTTTTATTAGTTACAGTAAAAAAATATTATATAAATTACTAAAAAAATAAGCTAAAAATAAACTAAAAAAAATTATAATTTTTATTAAAACGGTTACAAAATGGTATTTTTCACAATTTAACGCAAGATAATGGAAATTTTTATATCGATAACACCTAAAATAATAATACGGGAATGTGGGGAATTCCGAACCATGGGTAATGCCGAACCATTGACTCATATGTAATTATCTGACATTCGATCTATACGAAACTTCTGTCATCGTATTATTTCAGCTTCATCTCATTTTTCCATTAGCAGTCGAACCGATGAGACGTATTTTGTGCTTTCTGCGATAATAGTGATTTTTGAGATTCCAAAAGTGTTTTTGTGTTTCGAAAACTACATTGGGTTTTCAACATTTTTGCGTAAAACCAAACAGGTAAATATCTTTAAAATCATTGTGTGTGAATATTATTTACACTCAAAAAAAATTTTTTGCATGAAATTTGGTTCTGTGACTCATGGGCGGCCATTTTGTAGAACATAGGTTGTGGGGAACGTCGAACCACTTTTTGTGGGGAATATCGAACCACTTAGTTTTTGCAATTTTTCAAGTAGATAATGTATTTTTTATGCTCCTTAATGGTTTTTCATGCGAAATTACAATAAATTATCGATGAAAAACTAATTATAGGTAGTTTTTCAATTGTGGCTTATCACATGAAGGACTTCCAAGAAATCTTGATAAAAATCTTATAAAAGACGGTCATAGATTATAAATCACATTTATTATAATAATTATAATATATATATATATAATATAATATATACACGGTGTATTTGAAATAGCGTCGGAAATTTTAACAGATTCTACATCATAAAATATGACAAAAAGTTCCTTTAAACATATGTCTAAAAATGCGTCATAAGGGAGCTACGCCCCTTTGAAAGTGGCTAAAAAAATCGGTTTTTATTTAATAACTCAGGAACCCTTTGAGATATATCAACGAAGTTTTGCACATCAACTAATCCTACCAAGGCCCATTTTTATGTGTTATTTTCATGTACTTATTTCAACTAGGGGTGTGCGAAACGGGGGGGCTTATCAGTTTTTTGTCCCAAACTTTTTTCTGTGTAACTTTTTTGCAATTTTATTTTTGAAATATGATTCCTCAGGTCAAAATACATAAAAAAGGTACTCTTGTTGTAATACTGTAGGATTAACCGTTTTCGAGAAAAAATCATTTGAAGGTGAAATTCCACGGTTCGAGGACGAAAAATTAAATACTAAAATGTTGAAAACCAAAATTTTAATGATGCAGGGCGAATGTACATTAAAAACTAAGAAAAAAAACCCATATACAGGTACTTCCAAAAATCAATCCTAATTTATTTATTTATTTATTTATTAAACTTAACAGGCAAAGCCCAATTACAAAGTTTATAAAATAAGCAATACAAAAGAAGAGAAATAATATAAATTTAAAAAAGTGTTATGATAATTATTTTTTTTTAAATATACTTAATTACTAAAGTAGTTTATATTTACAAAAAGTATAACTTATATACAAAATTATTTACATTTAATTTACATATATACATATTGAAAATAAAAACAAAAAAAAAATAATAATAAAGATTAATGTGCTCTAAAGAATTTTTTAATTGCCCTAATGCTGCAGTTTAAAATGTCCAAGTTTTCGTGAATATCATTGTAATTGGAGCAAATCATATTTATTGGTGAGAACTTGTTTATGTTAGTTCTAGATCTTTTGTTATAAAAAAAAGTTGGATTTCGGGCAGAATTTCTAGGGACGTTTATATTGAGCATTTCAAGAATATGAATACAATCGGCTTGGTTATTTAATAGATAACAGATTAATCCCTGAAGATGTCTCTAGTAGTAAGAGACGAAACGTCGGAAAGTGAAAATCCATTAACACGGTCTAAACCCGAAAGTGAAAGTTCTTTATATTTTTATGTAGATATATTATTGAAGCTTGTTTACGTCTAGTCTCTAGTGACATAAATGAAAACATTTGTTCCAAGATTACATTTGGTATTCCTTGGGCCGGATATTCTCCATATTTTCTAAAATGCAGATATTTAAGATATCGCCTTTGAACATTTTCAATTGCCGTAATTTGAGTTCTGTAATGCGGATACCAAACCAAAGAGCAGTATTCAAGTTTGGATCTGACATATGCCATGTAAAGAAGATTTATTGTTTCTGCGTTTTTGGCATTACGTATGATAAAACCTAGTGATTTAAATGCACTGGACACTATTTTATCAATGTGATTTTCAAAAGTTAATTTTTTATCAAAAGTTATACCGAGGTCTTTAATTGCTTCAGGTCTGCTAAGTACAGTCATATTAATTGTATAGTTAAAGACAATGATATTATTTTTTGTTGCAAATGTAACCACTTGGCATTTCTCGGAATTTAACGGAAGTTTATGCTGTTCGCACCAGTGTACAATTAAGTCCAAAACGTTTTGTAGCACGAGACAATCGTTAATGCTTTTTATTGTTTTGTACAACTTCATATCGTCGGCAAATAACAGACCAAAAATTTCGATTAATAGTGAAACCAATTCGTTTATAAAAGTAATAAATAATAAAGGCCCCATAATAGATCCTTGTGGAACTCCAGAAGCGACAGCATATATAAGAGACTTGACACCATTATACTCAACATATTGGAAACGATCATCTAAGTAAGAAATCAATAATAGAAGTAGGGGAACTGAAAAACCCATTTTATCTAGCTCCAAGATAAGTAGTTTTGGGTCAAGTCTATCAAAAGCTTTTGAAAAATCAGTATAAATGACGTCAGTTTGCCATTTATTGTCGATAGAATTAGAAGCAAATTGTGTAATACAGATTAAATTGCTAGTGGTAGACCTACCCTGCATGAACCCGTGCTGTTGGGGACCAATTTTGTTCTTAACATGCGAGTACATTATTTTATGTAATAATATTTCAAAAACTTTAGAAAAATTATTGATGATTGTTATTGGCCTGTAATTGCGAATATCAGCTTTATTACCTTTCTTATATACAGGACAAACTTTCGAAATGTTCCAGAATTTTGGAAAACAGCAGGTTTTAAGGGATAGGTTAAAAAGGATAGAAAGTGGTACAGATAGACTTTGGGCACAATCTTTAACAATAAATGAAGGTATGCCATCTGGACCCATTGTAAGTTTAGACTTTAATTTTTTAGATGCAGCACAAACTTCGTCTTTAGAAAAACTGAAAATTGTTAGCAGATCTTGATTATCATATCTTGGAACAAAATTAGAATTGTCGTCAGTCTTAGTAAAGGATTCCTCAAAGAAATTCGTAAAAGAATTTACTATGTCAAGAGGTGTATTTAAAATATTCCCGTCGAAGGTCATTTCACAAGGAATGCCGTAGCTGGACCTTTTTTTTATTTACAAAGGACCAAAAGTGTTTTGGATCCGTGCAAATATCGTTTTCAATGTCTACCAAATATTTGTTGTAAGCTGCTGTAATATCATTTTTGATTAGACGCCTTAAACGCTTAAATATTTGTAAATGATCTTGACTATTCAGTTTTTTAAATTTTTTCCATGCAGAAAATTTTAGTTTTATGTTTTTAATAATGGAAGAAGTAAACCAAGGAGGATATTTTCTTTTTGGCTTAGGTTAATTTTTTGGAACACTTTTGTCAAAAATTTCATTCAATTTAGCATAAAACAAAGTACATGCTGTGTCTACCGAGTTATAAGATTTTAAAAAAGACCAATCAACAGCATCAAGTTCATTTTGAAGTAGATCTAAATCCGCCTTTCTAAAATTATATGAATCTGTATTGTAAGAAGAGTTTATAGCAGGCTTTTTTATTTTAGGAATTTGTACAACAAAGGCTGGGTGATAAGAGTCTTCTTTGAGTAGTAAGTCATGGGCCTTATTAACACTACAATCTATATTAGTAATTGTTAGATCAAGGAGGCATTGACTACTATTTAAAATACTATTGAACTGATTGTAATCAAAAAATTTCATGAAGTTATTTAAAGCTTTTGTTCGACCGCTATTAGTATTGTTCATTGTAGATAAGTAATATTCTGGAATATTAAAATCACCCAAAATAATAACATTTGAGTCATAAAAATCAATTAATGTAGAGATATAATTAAAAAAGTCCTGATATAGACTAGGAGGTTGACTATTTGTAATGTAAACAACTAATATGATTATGGTTTGGAACATGATTTTAATTTTAATAGCCAACGCATTCACCAAATTACTGAACATGGTATGATCCAATTCAAGCTTTAGTGCATTATAGGAACTATCGACCGCAATTAGTACCCCACCTCCCCTATTAGCTTCAACTATATCAAATTTTCGATCCATTCTAAAGAGATTGTAATCGTTAGTAAAAACCTCACTATCTAAAACGGAGTCACTGAGCCAAGACTCAGTGAATACAATGCAGGGAAAATTACATGCAGAAACTGTATGGTTTAATTCGGTTAATTTCGTGTTTAGTCCACGCACGTTTTGATAGTATATTGTAAATAAATCTGGGGGAAGGCTACTCGTATCACAATCATAATTTTTACTAATGGTGGGGGCTAACCGCTATTCCGCTGAAACAAAATAACACCTAATTTTATCGAGCAGTTTTACATATACGTTACACCCACGCAGCATGATCAAGACAAAAATCAGTACCGTACTTGGTATTGTGAGAATCACAATTACTGCACTTTAGTTTGGTCTCATGGCATTCCTTTAAATTATGACTTGCCACGCAGCGTGGACATGATAATTGTTTAGTGCACTTATTAGAAAAATGATTAAACTCATTACAAGTAAAACACCGACGAATTTCAAAGGCATCATACACAAAGCAATGATCATAACCGACAAACAGATAACCAGATTTTAAAATATTTACGTAAGAGGTTTTGTCTATTTCAATAAGTGCCTGAAATACGCCGCTGTTTTTCTTAGTAGCTTCAACTTTTAAAACTTTTACACAAGAAATATTAGCAAATAGTTCAGAGTTCATTTTAGTAATGTAGGAGCAGATATCATTAGCACTTAGTTTTTCAGACATTCCAACAACTCTTATTCGAGGATTGAGACCCCTGACTTCTTTAATTTCATAGTTAATTAATAGCTTTTCTTCAGCGAGTTTCTTAAAATCCGCATTGTTTTCGCACTCAATGAGGACGCCTCCTTCTTTAATATTACGAATCCGACAGACCTTTACATTTTTATCTAAGGGGTCAATACTCTCTAAAATATCGGATTTGGTATTAGAGCTAGTTTTGGTACAATCCTTTGGTTTAATTATGACAGCAGGTTTAGTAGAATTTTGAACAGCGGGTTTGGTAACGTTTTTAACAGCATTCGAATAAGTAGGCACTATCTCAGATAGTTTTTTATTAGCAGAAACAAGAAAGTCACTTCTCAAAGTTTCAAATTTGCTATTTATGTCATTAAGGATACTTTCAACTCGCTTGTTATCAAAAAAACAGCAATTTATATTACAATCAGTACATACCCAGCGCAGCCCTTTACAGCCTTCAATAGTTTCATTTACGTTATTTGGCAAGTTGACACATGCGGGATGAAAGATGTTACCACATAATCCGCTACAAGAGATTCTTCGTCTCGAGTTGGTTGCGATAGCTACCTTGCAGACGGGACAAGACATGATTAAAAGTATTCAGTACGACCCTGGTTTATTTACAATACATAGTTTTTATAACCTCACTATCACTGACAATACGAAATTATAGTTATTTAACAATCAGCTTAGTTTTTGTCACTTGTTAATTAAATATTATTAATATTCACAATTTGACGAACATTTTGATGTAGCTTTTGTAACTATTAACTGAATTTAAATGGTTTAAATTTAAATTTTTCACAGAGATGGAGCTATGGTCTAAATATGCACCATTTTTAAAGAGCTATGGTAGCTTTAAAAGCGTTTTTTCGACCTACATGTATAGAAACTTTTTTTCTTAGTTTTTGATGTAGAATAACATTGCATCATTAAAATTTTGGTTTTCGAAATTTTAGTATTTAATTTTTCGTCCTCGAACCGTGAAATTTGACCTTCTATTGAACTTTTCTCGAAAACGGTTAATCATAATAATAATAATAATAATAATAATAATAATAATAATAATAAACTTTATTCATAAATTAAAATGAAATATTCACAGGAAATACACATTTTGAACATGAACATTTGTCATAAAGAAAAAAAAAGTATAGAAATATAAAGTACCTACACAAGTAAAGAGCAAACACAAGTAAAATACAAGTAGAATACAAGTAAAATAAATAATTTAAAAAAAATAAACAGAATAATTTAAATTACATTAAAATAGTGAAAATACTCTAAAAATAGTAGTTTACCCCGTGTAATCACTTAACTGATACGGTTCTAATTCAACCAAAAGCTGAAAAACTTTTCTTTTAAAGGGATAATATAGTTGAAGTTTCTGCTACTTACTGTTGTCATGCTATTAAAAAGCTGATGGTTTTTAAATATAAAAATTAATATTTCATAAAGATAAACACCAGTGAGCGTTAAAATTTTATTATTTTTAAAAAGTCCTCTGCACGAGTCAGAATATTTTAGACCTAACATTATTCTAAGCGTGCATTTCTGAATTCTAAACAACTCGTCGACACCAGTACTTCTTCCCCAGAAGATTATTCCAAATTTTAAAATTGAACCAAAGTTCGAGTGATACACCACTTTTAGTGTGTCGAAACTTACATAAGGTGTTAGGACCCTTATAGAAAACATAGCCATGCTTAATTTTTTACCAAGTTCTTCTAAATGTAAACCCCAGGAAAGATTTTCGTCCACATGAAGGCCTAAAAATTTGGTGTTATCTGTTATATTGATCATTGTATCCCCAATAAGCACCTGTCCAGGATTGGCAAAGTTTGATCTTGATGTTCTAAAGAGTATCACGTTTGTTTTGTCCTTATTAAGGACAAGCTTGTTTTTTAAGAACCTCTGAAGCAGTTCAGTAATGGTTTGATTGTGTTTGTTCAGTAAAACATCAAGACTACTTGCTTTTATGACGGAGTTCGTGTCATCTGCAAAATTGACCGGTAATCCAGTGCTTATTGCAGATACAATGTCATTCACGTATATTGCGAAGAGAATTGGACCTATTACGCTTCCCTGGGCAATACCTATGGGTAATTCTACTAAATCTGAGGTGAATTCTTGACCATCCTTAGTGACTACTACTTTTTGTGTTCTGTTCTTTATAAAAGACTTTATCCACTCCAATGCTGCTCCCCTCACTCCATATCTCTCTAGCTTTTCAATGAGGATATCAGGGTCAATTGTTTCATATGCTTTGGAAAGGTCCAAGAAGGTACCCAAAATGTAGTCCAAATTTTCAAAGCCGGAGAGAATTTCATGAGAAAGAGCATGCACTGCTGTGTTTATTGACTTGTTTTTCATATAGCCTTACAGTATTACAACAAGAGTACCTTTTTTATGTATTTTGACCTGAGGAATCATATTTTAAAAATAAAATTGCAAAAAAGTTACACAGAAAAAAGTTTGGGACAAAAAACTGATAAGCCTCCCCCGTTTCGCACACCCCTGGTTTAAATAATTACGTGAAAATGACATACAAAGATGGGCCTTATTAGGATTAATTCACGTGCAAAACCTCGTTAACATATCTCAAAGAGTTCCTGAGTTATTAAATAAAAACCGATTTTTTTAACCAATTTCAAAGGAGCCTAGCTCCCTTATGACGCATTTTTAGACATATGTTTATAGGAACTTTTTGTCATATTTTATCATGTAGAATCACCTGTTAAAATTTCCTACACTATTTCAAATACACCCTATATATATATATATATATATATATATATATATATATATATATATATATATATATATATATATACATATATAATAATTATAATAATTCAAATAATTATTTGAATTATGCAATTTGAAAGTTTCATTCTCATTTATATTATTATTATAAGAATAGATGCGCTTAGAAGCTCCAGAACATTCTAGAAAATTCTAGACCACTGATCTAGAGATCAGTGTTTTAGACGCGTCGCTGGATACGTCTGGACCCTTCTGGAACGTTTTCCGCCTACAGGTATAAAAAGGGCCGCGCGGGCCAACGTCAGTCAGTCCCCCAACTATCAATTCAGATCAAGTATTTTTTTAGATAAATAAGCCATAGGCTGCGCCTGTCTCTTAAAGACCCAAAAAAACTATTGATGATGAACGTCAGTCAGTCTCAGTGCGGTATTTTATGCGGTATATTTTTCATTACAATCTTATGTTTGTTCATTACGAAGTCATAAATAAACGTTTTACATCAATATTTGTTCAAATTTTCTCAATTTGCAAAGTGGTTCGACATTCCCCACGATTTTTCAAAATGACAAAATGACAAAATTCAAAATGACAATATTTTTGTAAAATCTTTAGAACTTTGAAAAAAATTCGAATTTTTCAATTCCGAAACTCCAAAAACGTGGCATTTCGTTTCTAGTTTAACCTCCATTTCTAAAATGTAGAAAAAATTTGATTTTCGGGTGAGTTATGAGTCAAAACCAAAGTGTGGTTCGAAATTCCCCACATTCCCCTATAAAATTACATCTGCATCCCAAATTTTAAAGCTCTAGCTCAAAGTTTTCCTAAGTCTTAAGAGAGACCGACAAACATATTTTTTTGATTATTTTGATTTTTCTCGACCTTTCTGGAAAACATAAGATGATTTAGGCAAAAAAAAATCTTTAATTTAATACTTTATGAGAAAGTAAACATGGGAAAGCAAAATATATAAACAATGTTAAAATTGATGTTTACCACTCAAATCCTACAAACACCAGATCTGGAATTTTTGCCTTCTTTTAAATTACCCCTCGTATTAGTCAAATACTACCGTACTTACTATAGTCCTAGTTAGGTACTTAGTGCATCTGCCAGGAGTTTATATTTTTATATCTGCTATAAAAATAGGACAATGTTGAAGCGGTTCCTGCCTGCCATACGATTTTAAAATATAAAAGCCTTTTATAATGTGCTAATGTATGAAGCATAATGCCTATTAAAGAAAGAAAGGCCTCTCGCTATCGTTACAACGATACGATATTTTTTCACCTCTCGCTATCGTTCTGTCCAACGATAACGAGACGATAGCGAGACGATAGGCCTTAGGCGGCAACACTAAGTATGTTGGAGGTTTCAACTGACTCCATGGGCACAAAGCTCTAAGTCTTATATTTTTCGTGCTAGAGCTTAATAAAAATGGCATTTTGAGGATAGATTTTTTAGTATAACTCCCGAATGAAACGAGATTTTTAGATGAAATTTGAACTGAGTTACTTAGAATAATAACACCTTCATTTTAGAAGTCAGTGGAAGCCGAAAAAAAAAAGATATATATATATATATATTTTTTTTTTTTATTTTCACCTTTTTACTTAATTGTTTTATTGAGACACCACTGACTTTTCTAAGGGTTCAATATATTGAGCAATGTCGAGGACTTATACTTTACATAATTTAACCATGGCACTGTAATACCTTTTTTTAATTTTTTTTTAGATGTAATAGGTAATCTAAATCCATAAAAATCAATGATTGTTTAATTATTTTTTTTTATTTACACAAAAAAGTTATAAGCCTAAATAGACAAAAAAAAAATGGATAAATTAATATATTTTTTTTAGAATCGGTTAAATTCGCTAAAATTAAAATATGTTTCAGATTTTATCACACATCAAAATCCTCCACAGGCACAAAGCTGCAAGTCTTATAGTTTTTATGCTAGAGCTCAACAAAAGTGGCTTTCAACGGATCTATCTTTTGATATAACTCCCGAATGAGACAAGATATTTTGATGAAACTTGAACTAAAAAATGTTTTTATAATACCTAATCTATGTATTCAGTATTTTTTTAACCTGCTAAAATAAATTAAATGCTACAATAAATTAAAATTAAACGGTAATATATTTTACGAATTTAAGTCATTACAGAACTTTTTAAAACTGCCGTATGCAAAAAAGGCAACTTTTTAAATAAAACATAAAGCCACTTGCCACATGTAAAGGATAACCCAAAATCGAACAAAATATTTAATCCTTAGAAAAGTCAGTCTTAGAAATAAAGTAAAAACGGAAAAATTAAAAAGTACTCCTTTTTTTGCGGGCGCCACTGGCTTCTAAAATAAAGTTGTTGTTATTATTTTTAGTAACTTAGTTCAAGTTTCAACCGAGGTTTCATCCATCTTGTTTTATTTGGGAGTTATATAAAAAGGTGGATCCACTAAAAGCCATTTTTGTTGAGCTCTAGCACAAAAACTATAAGACTTAGAGCTTTGTGCAATGGAGACTTATGTTGTTTTATCCATTTTTTTTGTCTATTTAGGCTTATAACTTTTTTTATAAAAATTCAAAAAAATAATTTTGTCATTTATTTTTACGGATTTAGATTACCTACAATGTCTAAAAAAATCTTAAAAAAGTTATTACAGTTTAAACAGTGCCGTAGACAAAAGGGTAACTTTTTAAATAAAATTATATAAAGTCCCCAATATTGATCAATATATTGAACCCTTAGAAAAGTAAGTAGTGTCTCGACAATTAAGTAAAAATAAGAAAAAATATATATCTTTTTTTCCGACTCCACTGATTTCTAAAATGAACGTGTTATTATTCTAAGTAACTCAGCTCAAGTTCCATCTAAAAATCTTGTGTCGTTAAGGAGTTATATTAAAAGATGGTCCACAAAATGACATTTTTGTTAAGCTCTGGCACGGAAATATAACTTAGAGCTTTGTGCCCAGGGAGACTTTTAATCAATCAGTTGAAAGTTCTAACATACTTGAATTTCAGCAAATTTAACCGGGGCCATTTGCCATTAGAAATGTACGTGGTCCTTTGGATGCCAAACGCACTTTTTTATTATCTAATTACACTCTACGCTGACGAATGTTCTTTTCTAATAGCGCATAAGGATATTAGTCTATTAAAGGCTCTTATCCTGACCGCATTAAGAGACGTACATAATTTTTTTTAACAGAATCAAACTCTAACAAACATAAGGAAAACAAATTTTGTTAAATTACGATGATTGGAAAATAGATTGATGAAATATTAGATTTTGTTATATTCCATACCGCCCGAACCAAAAAAGATCTAAGACTGGTTGATACTTTGAGTTGGGGGCCTCATTGTAGTGACGTCGTTTCCAAAATAAATAGCTATACATTCCTAATTAAAAATTTTAGGCAAATACATACTACAAATCAACTAATATCCTTTTACTATGCGAATATTCATTCCAGAATATGTACTCAGAAAAAGTATTTATTTCGCAAAAAAGGATCGTCAGAAGTTTTTTCTCTCTAGCATTGAATCCTGCAAACCACTTTTTAAAAGGTATACAATTTGAACATTACCGAGTCGATTTACCTTTGAAATCTCAATACATGCCTTTAAGAACAATTACTTTATGAAATAAAAAATATTCACTGTTAGTTTCGTAACATCTTCGTAATTTTCATTTAAACTTCCATAGATTGGAGATTGGTAAAAAATTGCCTGACTGTTTAGCACAAAAAGTGTGTAATCACTTATCATTAAAACTTAAGAGTAGCAAAAGGTTAATTTTTAAAACAAAGTTAAAAGAATTTTTATTAAATAAATGTTTTTATATACAAACTAAAATGCTTGGGGGGCCATGTATTTCTTTTTACCTAAAAAACGTATGAAGTTACACAAAAATCAGAAAAGAAATTGATATATAATTTTTCTTTGAGGATTTTATCCTTCTTTTGGCCTCGCAGAGCATCAATTTCTTTTCTAATTGTTGTGTAACTTCACGCGTTTTTTTAGGTAAAAAAGAAATAAATGGCACACCAAGCATTTTAGTTTTTCGAAATTTTTATAGTACTTATGGTACCTATTATTTCCGAGTAAATTATTTTGCGATGTTTGGGTCTGGCGAACTGCGACTATTTTTGCAAACAAGAAGTTATTTTTTAGATCTAAAAGGCAGATACCTTTTTCCAGTACTTACTAAAATTGTGAAATTCTCATCGTCAAATTTATTACCATATATACTTTCTCCTGTTAGTCCATTTTTGGACACTATATCACCACCTTGTATCATAAACTGGGGAATAACTGAAAAACAAGCAATCCTTTCTATACCTTAATCTACTAAGTTTTTTAAATTAACTATGATGGATGGGCCCCTGTATCAGGCTCGTAGTGGCGTGCAATTTATCAGGAGATTGGCCGTATCTCCGAAACCATGCATTTTAGACATACCCTGTGAGTTTTATTTATGTCCACCCCAAAATTAAGATAAATCTTCATTCGATAAAAACGAAACTTGGGTGATTTATATAATTTTACATTGGCTATAAAAAGGCGGTTTTAAGTCCGGTTTTGCCGGACGTCCAAATGTTTTTTTAAATTAAATTACATTTTTGAATTCAGTCGAAAATTCTATGTATAAAAAACTTTTTTTTTCGTTTTTATTATATAAAAACGAGATACACATAATTTACCTTCTTTATACTTAATCTTCAAAGAAAATCATAAATTTTGTATAAGAAAAATAGCGAAAAAAAAACTTTTTTTAGCTTTAATTCGCTGTCACTGATCAAATTTTTATTTTAATATTAGTTTTATATTTATTTACGCTTAAGTAAAAACAAGATAAATTATGTATATTTCGTTTTTATATGATAAAAATTAAAAAAAGAAAAAAAAAACAATCAGTTTTTTTATACATAGAATTATGCTGAATTCAAAAATGTAAAAAATTACAGGGTGTTCCATTAAAAAAAAAAACATATTTATACCACTTCCGGCGAAACAAAAAAATTAAATCCAACATTTTATAGTCAATGTAAAATTATATAAATCACGCAACTGTCGTTTTTATCGAATAAAGATTAATTTTAATTTTGGGGGTGGACATAAAAAAACTCACCCGGTATGTTTATATATTTACCTCTATGAATTTTTGAACCAAGATAATGTAACTGATTTCCATTTGCTCCTGTTCCTTTTTCTCCTGTACACAATGATCGGAAATTTTCAACCGTTTTAGGGACTATATCTTGAAATAATTCAATAATTATTCTTCCAGCTAAAAAAAATAGTTACTTGTAACAAGAGTCAGTCGTAAAACCACCTTTTTAGAAATCGGCTTTGGAGCAGGTATAAACATTTTTGTTTTGGTGTAAAACAAACCGTGTCAAGAGCTTTTTTCCTCTTTCGTCTACGCAATTCGGTCAAAGATTTGATTTTTGAGTCACTGAGTTTAGCGGAGCAAGATGGGAAAAAGTGCCCTTAATCGAAAAAAGGTTAAAATGGTCACAAAAGATGTATTTTGGCTGGAATAACATCCCACTAAAATTTTGGCCCCAACTGCCCCTTAGGGGGTGGCAAAACATTAATTTACCCAAAAATATTTTATTTATTTTCTTCATCATATCGATTTGAAATTTGGTACAAGTAATAGGGTGGTAAGGACACTTTGTGCCTATCCGATCAAGTTATCATTGGAAAAAAAGCATTATAAATAAATATATAAATAAAGAACTAGCCTAAGAATTAAGTCAGGGCCGTAACCAGAAAAAAATTTAGGGGCGGCTCAGCCCCCAGGGTGTCACCCTCAAAAAAAAAACCTTTGTCCCTAACGGTTTCAATCAAAACTTGACGCCCAAAAAAATACCTTCATGAAAAAAAGCTTTGTCCCTGACGGTTTCTACCAAACTTGGCGCCCCTACAAAATAAAATTGGCGCCCCAAAATTAACCTTCAAGAAAAAAAGCTTTGTCACTGACGGTTTCTACCAAACATGGCGCCCTGCAAAAATATGGCGCCCCCCAAAAATTACCTTCGAGAAAAAAACGCTTTGTCCCTAACAATTTCTACCAAACTTGGCCCTGCAAAAAATTTGCGCGCAAAGATAGGTTACCTAAAAAATATCAGGGGGGGGGAGGCTCAGCGAAAACGCCAGGGGGGCTCAAACCAAGGCCAGGGGGCTTGACCCCCCCCCCCTAGTTACGGTCCTGAATTAAGTACACAAATTCCTTTTTATACAGGGTTATTCACGGAAGTGGTATATTAAAAGTTTATGGAGAACCAATAATTTTAAAAAAATTGACATTTTGGACTTTGGGGTTTTTGAGTTTGGCCAATGGATTAAAAATATTTTTATGCTTGTGCTGCTTCCGGTTGTACCGGAAATGTAACACCCTACGTATTTTTTACTTTTTAAAATTCTAATTAAATTTTCTTTATTTTGATGTGTAACACATATTTATATATGGTAGTTTTTGAGTTATTCAAGTTTTTAGCGAAAAATTAGCAAATTCAAGCAAAAAATTATTTCTCCTTGATTTTTTAAATTGGATAAAAGTTGTTTTGTAGTTTACTCAGTAATACTTGACCGAATTATTCTAAGCCGAAACAGAACCCAAAATTTATACAGAGCGCTTAGAAAGCAGGTCAAATCTAACAAATTTAAAAAAGTCTTAACTCATTTTTTTTTTAAATGGCACCCTATATAATTTTTTATTTAGTTAAATAAAGAATTAAATTTGCTTTAAAATGAATATCCTATACCTCGTTAACCGTTTTCGAGTTATTTGCAAATTATTGTCAAAAAGCCGTATTTCTATAAAATTTTGTTAAGTAGGCCAGTAAAATGAATCGATTTGTATTTAGGTATTTACCTTAAGGGCCATTAATATTGAAAGTCCCTTTTGACGTTAGCTAAAATATTATTGAAAATCATCAGGTTTTAAGGCCTGTACTTTTTTCTTTTTTTAATCGTGCATCTTGTATTTTTTTTAATTCTTTGGATGCTTGAATAGAAAAATTCCAAGTCTTAACTAGGCAGGAATTTAGCCATGTGGATGAGCATAAAAGTAAACCAAAACATTGACTTAATTACACTATCCCACAAAACAAAATTTTTGAAGCATACTTTTTTTCTAACATAACCTATCTTAAAGCATTTTTTCTCCTGATTCTGAATATTTTTTCAGATTTGGGCTACGACCGCACAGTTTTTATATGAGTGTTTTAGAAAAAAAACAACTTTTTCCAAATGACTGTAGAATTTTTTTTTATAAATATTTTTTAATCAAATTCGGGTCACTTATAAAAAAAGGATGTGCTTTTAAGACTTTGGAAGATTTTTTTAAATATCGACCCCCATTTTTTTACAATGAAAAATATATTTTTTTTGCTGTCAAATTTTCAAAAGATGGATTTTTTTTTACGTAACCCCAATTAAAACATTTTGTATTTATCTGGCTTTATTTTGCTTTTTGAATTTTTAATAGGGAGCTTCCAGAAGTGGCTCTACATCAATTTTAAGTGCGTCAAGACGGAAATTTTAAGTCCGGTATGAGCGCTATTCAGCGAGCCGGAGCAGTACGTAGGTGTTTAAACTATAAAATATACAGTATTCGTTTATTAAATAAATGATTATACAAAAAAACAATGTATTTAGCTTAATTTTATCTACCAGCCTTAATGGCTTGCGTTAACAAATATATATCTTAACCTAAAAATAATGTAAATGTTTCTTACCCTTTTTTCTTTTGTATGCAGTTCTATCAACTTCTACTACGGACCAACAGTAATCACCCATTATAGCAGGATTTCCTTTTCCCTGATATCGCTTTTCCATATTCGCGCGGAGATTAGGTGAAAAGTAATCCAGATGTGAATGTAGAAAATGTAGTTTAAGGGACGTTCTACATCCCATCAATAGGTAGTTTCTTATGAGAGATTGCAACCGAGCTAGATAATTCTTTTCCCTTTTATTACCCAAAAACCCAGATATAACAAGTTTAAATGAATGCCAGGCCAACTTCTCAGTCTTTGAAAGTTTTGACTCAAAATTCTTATCTTTAACAATTTTTCTGATTTGTGGTCCTACAAATACGCCCGCTTTAATTTTGGCTTCTGACAGCTTCGGGACCTTTTTTTTAGGTACAAAAATGGTTCTCCTTCCTGTTTTAATTTAATATGTAGAGGGGGTAATAGAATTTTTTTGGTTCAGCTAGTGGATTGTTCATAACATTATTACAACCTGGTGCAAACGTTTTTCTTTTTTCCCACTTTTTAATTTTGTAATGCTTTTTTACAGCTCGGCTATTCCATAAGCACAAAAATAAGAATATTTACTAAACCCACCTTGCATTCCTAACAAAATTGCTACCATTTTCAAATCCCCACAAATCCGCCATTTGTGTTCTTCATACTTAATTTCATCCAAAACTATTTTCATATTTTCATATGATTCTTTCATATTTGTAGAATACACAATAGGAATTGAAGGCTTTTTGTTTCCATTGTGTAATAAAACAACCTTCAAACTAGATTTTGAAGCATCTGCAAAAAGCCGCCACTCGGATGGCCTATTATATGGATTTTAATCTGCATTTGGTCCATTAATCCTTGTATGTTATTACAATAACAAAGATCGTCCTTCATTTCATAAAAGCAGGAAAACTTAAGCGATTACGGTATACAGTAATCTTTGTGTCTTTTTGTAGTAGGTTAAACTGTTTTAGCCTTGAACCCAAAAGTTCAGATTTTTCTTTACATAATCCCAAGTCTCGCATCAAACTATCCAGGTCATCTTGCTCTAACAAATGAATTTCATTATAGTCAAATGGCAAATCCTGAGATGTCTCAGTCATATACTCCCCCATTTCAATATCTTCAGATTCTTCATTTACATTTTCGTTTATTTCAATATCTTGTTCTTCCATTTCAATATCTTGCTTCAAAACATTTGTGTTACTAACATTTTCTTTTAATTTTGGCAACGTTACAGATTTAACATTAGGATAAACAACGTTACTTTTGTCTTTCCAATTTGGCCCACGTCCAAAAATAGCAATCTTCGTGGTGGTTATAAGGTTTATGCTCAAATGCAGGAGTTAAAAACTGAATAGAGTTATTATTAATTTTTATGTAACATGAATTACAACACTTGTTGGGTGTCCAGTCCTTTTCCAAATTTAGAACTCTTCGTCCAAATACCCGTAAGAATGACTTTTTTGTTAATTCTGAAATTGGACGTAAATGTTTATAGCTTTCATAACTTCCACAAACATAGTAGAACTTTTCCGTAGAATTTAAACAAGGCATAATGACATTAAGGCATTAACTAATGAATATACAAGTTATGTTAACATTATATATTTTAATTTAACTAATGGTGGGGTTAAAAAAATATCGAAATTACCGGGATTAAAATAAATGAATTATAATTCATTTATTTAATTCCGGTAATTATAATTATTAATAATTACCTGAAATAAAGTTTGTAAGATTAGGCTAGTTAACATAAACGAACTTATTAAATGTAATTACCTGAATTACCTGAAATAAAGTATTAAATATTTTTATATACCTGTTAGAAATAATTTTTCACAAGGCAAAGAAGCGCCATATTTAGTTTTAAGGCATATGTACTGTTCCGACACGCTCGAGAGTGCTCCTTCCATGTATATTGGTGTTAAACTTTCCGACACGAAGCACTGAAAATTAATGTAGCAAAATGAAGCCAGATAAATAGAGAATGTTTTAATATGGGTAACGTAAAAAAATCCATCTTTTAAAAATTTGACATCAAAAAAAAATATTTTTTTCAGTGTAAAAAAGGAGGTCGACATTTAAAAAAATCTTCCAAAGTCTTAAAAGCACATCCTTTTTTATAAGTGGTCCGAATTTGATTAAAAAATATTCATAAAAGCAAATTCTACAGACATTTTAAATTTTTTTTTTCTAAAACACCCTGTATATAAAAACTGTGTGGTCGTAGCCCAAATCTGAAAACAGATTTGAAATCAGAAGAAAAAATGCGTCAAGATAAGATATGTCAGAAAAAAAGTACATTTTCTCTGTGGGACAGTGTTGCTTCTAATTGGTTTCCTTAGAGATTTCACTGCGTTTTCTTTCTCAAATTGGGAAAAAATGTGTAAATTCTTCTATTTTTTTACGTGACATTTTGTATTAACTTTTCTGCAGGTTCTACTAATTATTTAATCATCTTCACTAAAAATAGCAAATAACTCCAAAATAACAGGGTAAGAATAATCATCTGCCATTATTTTAATCTTATTTATTATTATTATTTATTTAATTACAGTGTCATGGAGAGCCCCAAATAAGCTTTTGGCTTGTGCTAGGGGCTCTCCATTAATTTTGTTTTAAATATTCCAAATAATAGGTATCTTATTTATAACGATGACATTTAAGTTAAAGAAATAAAAACGAACTGTCATTTACCGGCCTACTTGATTAAATACAACTTAAAAAAATTAAACATAAATACGCCTTTTTCCACAATAATTTGCAAATAACTAGAAAACGGTTAACCTTGTGGATATGGTATCCTATATTAATTTTAAAGAAAATTTAATTATCTATTTAACCAAAAACTATAGGGTGCCATTTAAAAAAAAAATGATTTATGGCTATTTTAAATTTGTTAGATTCGACCTGCTTTCTGACACACCCTGTATAAATTTTGGGTTCTGTTTCGGCTTAGAATAATTCGGTTCTAAAAAGTATTATTGAGTAAACTACAAAACAACTTTTTTACAATTTAAAAAATGAAGGAGAAATTATTTTTTTAGGGGTGGTTGAATTTGCTATTTTTTCGCTAAAAACTTGAATAACTCAAAAACTACCAGAGATAGACATACAGTGTTACACATCAAAATAAAGCAAACTTAATGAGAATTTTAAAAATTAGGGTGTTCCGTTTCAAAAATCAAAGTTAAGTGTCACTTCCGGTACAACCAAAAGTGGCGCAAGCATGAAAATATTTTTAATCGATTGGAGATATTCAAAAACTCCAAAGTGCAAAATATCAGAATTTTAAAATTATTGGTTCTTCATAAACTTTTAATAGACCACTTCCGTGAATAACCTTGTATATATATAACGGTAAATTATAGTGCATAAAATGATGTAAGTCTACAACAAAAAGAAGGAGAGGCACAACTATTGCGTAAGAGAATATATGTACCATTTTCAAATGAAAATTTAAACGAAATTTTTAAAATAATTTTTAAGTTTGAATCAGTCTCAGGTATAAAGTACTCAATAAATTGATTTCATATTTATACTAAAAATAGTTTAACTATCCATAATTATAAAGGCATAGTTTTCAAAGCTTAGTTTTATGTTGAATTAATGCCAAAAATGTGGGCTTCCTGGACAATAGTGGAGTGTTTCTAAGTTATTAGGTACTTACCCTTTGCCTTTCCTATTGCAATATCCAAATAAACATGAGGATTCATATCTGAAACAATGAATCAATTATATTTGTAACAATGCAAAATCTTCCCTGGTAAAAAATAACGTTAAAACTACTTGACCTAACGTCAGATGAATTTTAGATGCCTAACATTAGGGTCTTACGTTAGAATAACGTTTATCTTACGAATTATACCAAACTTGTCTAACATTAGGCTTCTATAGAACTATAGAAATCGGAACATTTATATTTTGGAAACGAGTAGGAAAAAATGTTTTTTAACTTAAAATAGGGTTTGGGGTGACCAGAATGATTTATTGTTTAATTGTACAGTAGTCTAGGCCGAAAAATGTTTGGTCGCCGATTTTAACCAAAATTGGCTAAAACCTTTATTTTGGTCCCTAAGTGGGTCATAAAAAAATCAGCTCAATTAAATGATGAGAATTCCAATTTTTGGGGGTCTAACCGACAAGTATTTTGTAGGTGTTGTTAAACGAGATCACAGCTTAAGTTATGACGGCAAAAGGTTGAACAATACCTAATACTTAAAATAAATAATAATTATAAATATACGTAAAATTTTAGGGGGCCTCTAAGAGCGTTCGGGTAGGACGATCTCTTGACTCTTTTGATTTCATTGCTAACTTCATGTCAATTTTTATCAACGACTATGACAATGACACTTGCCATTAAGTTAGCAATGGAGTAAAAAGATTGTCCTACCCGAACCCCCTTTATGTATAAAATTCATTAAAATTTAGGAAAAAACACATATTTTAGTACATAAACCTTAATAAAATTTTATTTTTAACCAAATTCAAAAAGATAGGGGTCTAAAAAGTTTCTAAATATTCCAAAATATTTTACAAAAAAAATGGATGATTTTAAAAAACCTTTCACCAAAGCTCATTTGGCCTAAAGTTAGTGCCACGTCGGAAATATCCGAAAACTTTGTATATTTTATGACTTTTAAATTCTGCATCAAATTCCAAATCTTTTAATATATAACAACCTATATCTATCTCCAATAGTTGAGTTATCTTGATTTTAACGAAAAAGTTGCCATAATCGTATCTCCCAACGTTTTAGAGTTATGATTTTAAAGATTTTGATTTTTTTAATGAAGACCTATTCTTTCCTCTAAAACTAAAGTTATCTCAAACAAATATACGCAATGTCTCAGAATGCGATACAAAGCTGAAGAAATTCAAATGCCCTAAGTCACTTTTTTAAATTACAGCCTTAATATTTTTTATTTTAAATAAATAGAAAATTAAATTCTCTTTTAAATGCCAGATTTGGCTGAATTTTGTATATTTTATATTTCTCGACATTCTGTTCAAAAGTTTATAAGGGCACAACTCCCAAAAATTAACAGTTTAGGTGCTAGAGCACTTTGAAAAACTCGAAATTCGAGGTACTCCAAAAATAAAATTAAAAAAATGACAAAACTGAAAATTTGTATACTAATATTTTCGATACCGCTGATTTCGAATATCACAATGAAAAAAAAAAAATAATAAATGGGCCCCTAGGGTGGACCTTATATTTTGTTATTATCTTAAAATTTTCATTTAGGTGTAACTAGAAAATACTGAAAATATAGGAGTGATCAAACTTCTCTAAGGGTCCTAATTGGGCCCCTAAAATTCGTAAAATTAACCATAAATCGTAAAAAAATCATTGAAAATTTTCTCTAATTTTTGTATGAGTGAAAAATCTATTTTTTCCTTTTGAACATACAAAATTATGTGCCAAATTTCAAAATGATCCAAAGATTTTAAGCCGTGCCGAAAATCCGCCAAAGTGGCCTCTAACACTATAATTTAAGAATTTCACCATAAAATTTAATGTCAAACGGTAAACAAACATTTTAAAATGTATCAAACCGGACTTAATTTATTATTATTTAAATTTAAAAAAATATTTTCTTTAATTTTTTTTTATATCACGGTGGTTTCCTGCAAATTTTAACTTTTTGTTTCCGATTTTTTTTCATAAATTATTTAAACACACCTAAAGAAGTAATTTAGGCAATTATAAAAAAAATCGTAGATCGATCGTTTTTTTTTTTTCGTTTTTTCTAATTTATTATAATATGTACATGTACATTATTATTATATGTATATAATAATAATAATAATAATAATATAATAATAATATAATAATAATATAATAATAATATAATAATACGTTTATTTATTGGGCTTAACGACCTGCAGTCACTCACCTTTATTATATTAAATATCAGTTCTGCTTATTATAATTTATAAACATGGTTTATTAGGAAATAGCTTTGTAAGCATTTCACCTCAGATACCTAAAATGTATATTCCAAAACTTCAGTCTGTACTTAGCTTTGATCAATAAACGAACTTGTATTTTTCTATCTAAATAAATTAATAAATTTATTTCCTTTTAAAAAACCTAACTTCGGGAACTCGGTAGATAATTGGCGCAGTCGGTATTTCTTTGGGCGAATTAAGCAAAAATTCGTATCGGTTCGGCGATTTACCAGAGAAAAAAAGAACCAGAAAAAAAAATTCCGTGAAAACAGGACCAACCAGGACATCCAGGAGTGTGAGTGAACATCACAGCCAATATACCAGGGGACGATCTTCACAATTCTACTGTAAGTACCTATGTTTTTTAAAGGTCCTAGAAAAGAAATTTCAAGCTCAAGTTCTAGCTTAAGTGCAGGCTCAGACTTAGATTTAGAACAAACCCTAATTGATAACCTTAGTTTAGAAATTTTAAATTCATTTGAAAACCTTAATATAAACGATATGGCTACAGGAAACGAACCTGTTGTACCCGTCCTTAAACAAGACTATATTAATAATCTGCGAAAAACTCGTAAATAAATTTTATAATACGACAGACCCGACAGACTTTCAAAACGAATACCTTATGTCAAGTATAATTTCCAAAATAAAAGGCGATGCAGCAATAAAAATATCTGCTTGCATAGTAAGTACTTGGGATGACCTTAAAATAGCTTTAACTTTTTAACACTTATTCAGATAAACGTGATGTGTTTAGTTTAAGCATAGAGATGACTGACCAACGACAACAATTTTCGGAATCTGTCTTTGACTTTTATCACCGAATTACTATGTACCTAAATTTACAAATAGCGTTTTTAAATATCCGTGGGGATGATAATGAAAAACCTATAATAACAGGATATCTGCGAAAATACGCATTAAGAGTTCTACTAAGGGGCCTACGGGAACCTATAGGATCCTTAATGCGCACGAAAAATTCTGATGATTTAAATTCTGCTCTTAATATGCTAACTAATGATTTTCAATTTGTTACGGAAAATCCTTGGGAAAATCACATACAGATCCCGCAGAGAAATTTTAGAAATCCAAAAAGCCCAAATCGTTACCCCCACAAACAACAAGGCCCCTACAAATAACAAATTTTTCCCATAATGCTAGGCAAAACTTTAATCCCAACCAAAATTTCCAAAATCAAAATAAGAATTTTTCTAATCAACCCGGCCCTAGTCCAAAAAATACGTACATTTGGGAAAATCAAATAAAACTCCGGAAAATTAAAATTCGGAATTTTTTTTAGGAAATCTAGCCTCAGAAAATTAGAAAAAATTAATTTAATTAGCCTAACGGACTCTAAAAGTGAGCTATCATATGTTATTTTTCCCGAACATAACAATTAAAAGTTCTGATCGATAACGGTGCCACGAAAAGTTTCGTTAAGCCCGAAATTGCAAAAAGATTTTTTTCAGAAAATATAATCGATGATCCTTTTTTAATTTCTAGTTCTCATGGAAGTTCTTTGGAAAAGCATAGTACAAAGATCCCAAATTTTTACGGCAAAGAATTAAAATTTCATCTATTTAATTTTCATAAAAATTTCGATATTCTCTTAGGTCTAGATAACCTTAGGAAACTTAATGCGGTAATTGACTTGTACAATAACGTATTAATTAAGCCTACACGTAGGATAATAATCATTTTTTTAACGTAGCTAATTCTTTGAATTGCATTGAAGTCCCGTCAGGGACGGAACAAATAATTAAATTAAAAATTAAAAATATTAAAGAGGGTGATGTTTTCATCCCTTACACGAAAATTAACGGTCTGGAAATACCAGAATGCGTTTGTAACGTAAAAAATTTCACTACAAACTGTAGTATTGTAAATCGTAGCGAAAAAAAATATTTCTTTTGATTCCGATATTTCTATTGAGGTGGAAGAGTTCAACGATTATGAACACCGCCCTTGTGAAAATTTTAATAACTTTATGTTCCAAAAAGGCTCGTTTGATTTTTCTTCTTTACGCATGAACACATGAATGCGGAAAAAAAAACAAGCCATTTTAAATTTAATTAAGGAATATAGCGATTTAATTTATATTGAAGGGGATGTACTAACTTATACGGGTAAAGTTAAGCACCACATTCGAACTACAGATGATATTCCTGTTTATTCGAAAACCTATAGATATCCCGAAATACATAGAAAAGAGGTGCGTAAACAAATAAATAGCCTTCTTAAACAAAAAATTATACGCCCCTCTTACAGTCCGTGGAGTTCTCCAATATGGGTAGTTCCAAAAAAAACCTGATGCTAGTGGGGAACCTAGATGGTGTATTGTTATCGACTATCGAAAGGTCAATGATAAAACCATAGGGGATAAATACCCAATTCCTAATATTACAGACCTTTTGGATAAGTTGGGACGCTTCACTACATTAGATTTGGCATCTGGATTTCATCAGATAGAAATGGCACCTGAAGATATAGAGAAAACTGCTTTTTCTACTGAAGGTGGCCACTTCGAATTTCTTAGAATGCCATTTGGCCTAAAATCGGCACCAACTACGATCCAACGCGCAATGGACACCCTCCTACGCGGTATACTTAATAAATTTTGCCTGGTGTACCTGGATGACATAATAGTCTTTAGCTCCAGCTTCTGGACCACTTGAGGCAAGTCTTTCAAAGATTACGCAATGCAAATTTTAAATTACAAATTAATAAATGCGATTTTCTAAAAAGGGAGACATCTTTTCTTGGACATATAGTTACCCCAGAAGACGTAAAACCAAACCCCGATAAAATAAAAGTAATTAAAAATTACCCGATCCCCAAGACTCAAAAAAAAATCAAAGCATTTTTAGGATTGCTAGGCTACTACAGAAAATTCATAAAAGACTTCGCTAAAATAACGAAACCTTTTACTGTTTAAAAAAGGGTAATAAAGCTAACGTAAACGACCCAGATTATATTAAATGTTTTAATTTGTGCAAAACATTATTGACAAATAAACCTATTTTGCAGTATCCTGACTTCACTAAGCCTTTCGTTCTTAGTACTGACTCAAGCAGTTTCGCAATTGGTTCGGTCCTTTCGCAGCAGGTAGCTGGCAAAGGTCTGCCAATAGCTTACGCCAGCAGAACTCTCAATGTTGCAGAGACTAAATACAGCACAATCCAAAGGGAACTTTTGGCTGTAGTTTGGGCCGTGAAATACTTTCGCCCCTATCTGTATGGCAGACGCTTTAAAATTTTGACAGATCATAAACCGCTCCAATGGCTCTTTTCTCTAAAAGAACCAGACTCAAAACTCACAAGATGGCGCTTAAAACTTGAAGAATACGACTATGAAGTCAGCTACAAAAAAGGTTCATTAAACACAAACGCAGACGCACTTAGCAGAGTTGAAATTAATAATTTAGAGTCATACTCCCAAATTATAGAGCAACGCCCAGTCATCAGTAAAATAACACTGGTCGACAAATCTGAAGATTTCTCTAACTGAGATTTCAGACATAGGTTTATACTAATTTTGGGTCGCTGAATCCAAATCCGAAGGACGTTTGTCTCCATCACCCTCAGATTTTTTTATAAAAAAAAAGTTAAAATTAGGGAAATCGATTTTGTGTAATTACAAGAAAATGCTTTGACTTATCACATTAAAATTAAGTACGGTTAATAGTGGTAATATAAGTTATTTATTCCCCTACTTACCCAAAAATACAATTGTGTGTATGTCAGAGGCGTGCGTTCTAAAGTATTTCTGTAATATATTTCTCCAACAAAATTTATGTTTAAGAATTTTACAATTTCGATAAAAAATTATTATTTATTGATTAATTTTACGTTAAAAACATATTGGACCTTTTGATCAAAGGTCAATAGTTTTCGAGAAAAATAGGTTTAAACATATCTCTGCAAGTTCCACTAAGAAAAAAACTGCTGCCAACAAGATAATACTTTCTCCTATAAGTCTAGCTTTATTAAAATAAAAATAAAAATAAATAAATAAATTTAAAAAAAAAAATTTCCGAAAAAAGTGTATTTTTTCGTTTTAACGAAAAATAAACTGAAAAAAAAAATTAAAAAAGTTTTAACCCCATTTTACCCCCTTACCCCAACCCGATTTTTATCAAAAAAAAAAATTCCTAGCCACACAAAAAAAGGTCAATAGTTCTTTTTTCCTATGTATTTTGAGGCGCTGAATCCGAATTTGAGGTCAAAATAGCACATCACCTGGAAAACTAATTGGATAAGGTGCTATTTTGACTTCAAATTCGGATTCAGCGCCTCAAAATACATAGGAAAAAAACTATTGACCCTTTTTTGTGTGGCTAGGATTTTTTTTTTGATAAAAATCGGGGTGGGGTAAGGGGGTAAAATGGGGTTAAAACTTTTTTTTATTTTTTTTTCAATTTATTTTTCGTTGAAACGAAAAAAGACACTTTTTTCGGATTTTTTTTTAAATTTATTTATTTATTTTTATTTTAATAAACCTAGACCTATAGGAAAAAGTATTATCTTGTTGGCAGCAGTTTTTTTCTTAGTGGAACTTGCAGAGATATGTTTAAACCTATTTTTCTCGAAAACTATTGACCTTTGATCAAAAGGTCCAATATGTTTTTTACGTAAAATTAATCAATAAATAATAATTTTTTATCGAAATTGTAAAATTCTTAAACATAAATTTTGTTGGAGAAATATATTACAGAAACACTTTAGAACGCACGCCTCTGACATACACACAATTGTATTTTTGGGTAAGTAGGGGAATAAATAACTTATATTACCACTATTAACCGTACTTAATTTTAATGTGATAAGTCAAAGCATTTTCTTGTAATTACACAAAATCGATTTTCCTAATTTTAATTTTTTTTATGATATAAAAAAATCTGAGGGTGATGGAGACAAACGGCCTTCGGATTTGGATTCAGCGACCCAAAATTAGTATAAACCTATGTCTGGAATCTCAGTTAGAGAAATCTTCAGATTTGTCGACCAGTGTAATTAAAAATAACATGTCTGTCGAAAACCCAAATGTTAAAATTTTGCACGATAACCTATTTAACTGTAACGAAAATATTTCACTAGCACACTGTGTTTCAGAATGCCTAACGATGAGTAAAGGCATTACCTTAGATTTTAGGAAAAAGTTTAATCATATTAATACGCTAAAAACCCAAAATAAAAGAATAGGAGAGGTGGCTTATCTAAGATACCCCAAAAGAAATATTTATTATCTTATTACTAAGGGCACTTTTAGGGATAAACCCACCTATACCTCCGTTATTGTAGCAAAAAGTCTGAAAAAACTTTGTCTAGATTTTAATGATGATATTATAGCAATGCCTAAAATAGCATCCGGTCTTGACAAACTAGACTGGAACATAGTATTTAACTTAATAAAATTAATTTTCAAAAATTCTGAAAAATTTTAATCTACGACACTGACATTTCAAAAACCTATAAAATAGCTAACACTTTAGACAAACTGTCTAGCGTAGAAATAAACGTAACAAACGATAACGCCCTAGCGAATTACATGGAAAATTTTTATGATAAACTAAATAACGAAAACAAAGAAAAGGATCATATTACCGCAGATAATATGTCTCTTATAGTCGAACCCGGTGACCATGAAAATACGAATAATGACCTTATAGACTTTGGAGAACCAGACAATACCGACTTAAATACAGTACATTCAAATCAAGCAGAACACCCCATAATTAATATCCCCATAATAACTTGCCCTGTAAACTATGGCAAACACCAAGTTGTTGTATCACAAGTAGAAATGGCACCAATAGAACCCTTTATAATTTCCCTATACAAAACCAAACATGTTTGTGCAAATATCAAAAAATAATTTTGAAAAAGACATAATTAAAATAATGAAAGAATTTTTTGTACCAAATATTAAATATTACGTTTATTTCGAAGACCCAATTTATGAGCAATTTAGCTCATTTTAATAATTCTCAAATTAACCTAGTTAGGTGTACGAAATTTTTAATCGACGTACAGGACGATATAGAAATAGTTCAATTTATTAAAGATTAACACGAAGGGAAAACAAATCATAGGGGACTTGATGAAACCGAAAATCGTATAAAAGAAGTATATTATTGGCCTAATCAACGAAGGTCGATACAAACATAAATAATTGCGATGTTTGTCAAATTACCAAATATGATAGAAACCCTCTTAATCTAACATTTAATATTACCCCCACAGCTGTTAAACCCTTTCAAACCTTGCATATAGACAGCATAAGCCTTGAAAAAACTAAATTTCTAACCATAATTGATGCGTTTAGTAAATACGCACAGGCTTATAAATTAAACACTTTAACAAATATTGAGGTGGCCAACAATTTAGTTAAATTTTTCACACACCATACAATCCCTGAACAAATGTCTCGGATAATGGCGGTTCTTTTACCGGTGGTCTCGTTAGGGAACTTTTAGAGCTCCATATTTTAGTTTATTTCACAATAATGCTAAATATAACAAAAATGATGGTGTGATTATATACGTAAAAAACACTATTTTTACCACAATTAAACATTTAACTATTAATAATGTAACTTTTTCGACCACATCATTTCAGTTTAAAGGTAAATCATTTGGAATCAATAGTATATACAGGTTCCCATCTCAAATAACAATTAACAACAAATGCAGTTTCTAAACGACTTCAGTGATTATATTACAAATAACTCGTCTGAAAACTTAAGTATAATTATCGGAGATATAAATATTAATATCTTAAACAAAGAAGATAATATAACAAACTCGTATCTTAATATACTTGCGTTTAAGGGCTTTAAATCTTATGTAAATAAACCGACTAGGGTCGACAGAAAATCGGCAACATGTATTGACCACATTTTTATTAAACAGAATAATAATTTTAATATTTCTTCAGCAATATATAATAGTACGTTTACCGATCATAAAACTATATTAGCAAAAATTGAACTTAAAAATACAGAAAACAAAAAAATATAAAATAATACTTTTATAAAAAAAGAAATTGACTATATTAAACTAAAACAACTCGTAAAAAATGAAAAATGGGAAAATATATACAATGAAAACAACGTTGAGTTAATGTCAAATCATTTTATTAATACTTTAAAAACCTATATAGAATCATGTACAAAAACAATAAACGTAAAAAACAAAAATATAAAAATTAAGGAATGGATCACTCTTGGTATAATTAAATCTATAAATACCAGAAATAAATTAAAAAAAGAGTGGGAAAATAACAAAAACAACGTTCAGTTAGAATATAAATATAAATTATATAGAAATACAGTAAACGCACTATTAAGAAAAGCAAAAAATGATCACTATTCAGAAAAGGTTGAAAAAGCAGAAAAAAATATAAAAAAGGTATGGAATGTGTGACATAACAAGGGGATTTCTATACAATAAAGGGGCTCCATTTTACCATAAATAGGGTTGTTTACTTTATAGGTTATATTGACATATAAACGTCATTACTTGGGGATTATAGCGTTGTTGCATTTAGGTTGGCAACAACGGCGGGATATTTAAAAATAACAATTTAGCGGCTAATTACAAAGTTTTTATGCAAGGAATTTAATAATTTCACCAATAGGAATCATTTCCGGGGAAAAAGCGCACCCACACCTCCAAGCCAGTGAGGACCGTTATTTTTCGGCCATTTCCTTTCTTACCGCGCTCCATAGAACACGGACTGGCTTCGAGCCCAGCGAAAGCACGCTTTGTCCAGGTAATTAAATTTCTTTATTCTTATAAGACATGTGATTTAATTTTATTGTAAAATTTCTTAATTAATTAAAAGTATATAATAGTTTTTATAGTTTAACAATTTTATGTAACAAGTACTGTAATTTTTTATAATTTGTTTCCAGTTTCGTGCTCTTAAGATATTCAAGCACCCAATAAATTATTCAACTGCACCCGAAGGCTTTTTCTCCAAACAACCCGACCACCCCTAAAACTGTTACGTCTCAAATGTTGTAAAAGAAATTAAAAATAAAAAGAGCTCAGGGGAAAAAATCACGATACAAAATGAAGACGGGGTTATTTTAAATAATAATAAACAAGCGGCTAATGCCATAAATAAATATTACATTAACGTAGGCAAAAAAATGGCTGAAAAACTAAAATCAAATAAACTAAAAATAAAAAGCAAAAAAACTGAAAACTCTGCTTCTATCTTATTACAACTTGTCACTACCCAGGAGGTCAGTTTAAAAATCTCTGAACTTAAAAATAATTGTTCCCCGGGTAAAGACGGTATTACAACTAAAATTATTAAATCCATACATTCCTTTATTGAAAAACCATTGGCTCATATTTTTAACAATATTTTTAAAAGTGGTATAGTGCGAACATTATTTAAAGAGAGTATTGTAATACCCATACATAAGTCAGGAAGTCGTTTAGAAATGGTAAACTATAGGCCTATATCTTTAATTTCAAATTTTGCAAAGTTATTTGAAAAATACCTAAAAAGTAGAATTTTAACTTTTTTGGAAAATTTTAGCATACTTTCAAGTAACCAGTTTGGATTTCGAAATAACAAAAATACTGAATTGGAAATTTACGAATTAACAAAAGATATTAACCTATCAATCGAAAATAATGAAAAATGTTTAGCTGTGTTCTTAGACTTGGCCAAGGCTTTTGATACGGTTCCACATAAAATACTTTTAAAAAGGGCTGAAAAAATTGGTATTAGAGGCATGGCACTTAACGTTCTAAAAAGTTATATTTCTGATAGAAAACAGTATGTTAGAGTGAATGGCGTTTTAAGTGATCCGTTAATAATAGAAACGGGTGTTCCACAGGGTACAGTGCTTGGTCCAACTTTGTTTTTAATATATATATAGATGAAATCACTAAGCTAAACATAAATTGTAAAATTATTGCATATGCAGATGATACAGTACTTTTCTTTAAAGCAAACACTTGGGCAACTGTCTACAAATTAGCGTCAATTGGACTAAGCACTGTCAACTGCTGGCTGGATAATAGCCTGCTAACCCTAAATCACAAAAAACCACATTTATTACATTTACAATTTCAGGACAAAAAACAAAATAGTGATTTAAAAATACATACATTCAGCTGATTGCTTAGAACAAAACGCCATTGACACTAACTGCAACTGTACAACTTTAATTACACCTACAGAAAATGCTACTTATTTGCGAATTATATTGGATGATAGATTAAACTGGAAGGCTCATGCGGCATATATTAACACAAAAATTAGAAAAACTATTACCTCTTTTACCAACTTAGGAACTATCTTAGCCTTAAGGTAATAAAAATGATGTACAAAGCCTTGGTCGAGTCTATACTACAATACGGTATAATTGTTTGGGGGGGTCTATATGATAACGCTTTAAATAATTTAAAAGTTACACAAAACTATATTTTGAAAATAATAAATAAAAAAAATAAAACTGAACAATTATATTCGGAAACACAGTCACTAAATATACGCCTCCTCTATGCAAAAGCTTCCATCATTTTTGTTCATAAAGAAAATAAAAACTTTGATTCAATTCTACATCAATATAACACTAGAGCTAATAAAAATAATAATGTAATAATTCATAAACTAACTAAAACCCATTCTCAAAGATTTATAAACTTTCTTGGTCCTAAATTTTATAATCAGCTGCCCTTGAATATTAAACAACTAAAAAAACTTTATCTTTTTAAAAAAGAAATCATTAAATTTGTGCTAGAAAACAATAAAAAAATTTATCCTTAAATATTAGAAGTATGTTAATTACTCATCATGTTCTTCTCTGTTTCTTCTCTTTCTTATCATTTATTTGCGGTGATATTATTTTATATTATATTGATAGAATCAATTGGAACACAATACAAGCTACGCTTAGCGTGTTCCAAAATATAACTTTTGTAAAATATTTATTATATCTAAAATTGTACTTAATAACAATAAAGAACTTACTTACTTACTATAAAATAAAATTACACTTTATAAGTTCTCAACACCCCGACTCGAATTCAAATCTTGAACGTTTTCACTCCACCCTAATAGAGCATATCAGATTATTTAACAATCAAAAGAAATTTAAAAATGAACCTGTAGAAATTAAGGTAAATTACGCAATTTTAGCATACAACAATACAATACACAGTTCAACAAAATTAAAACCCTCAGAAATTTTGACAGGTCATTTAGAAACAAATTCCCCTTTTAGTTTAAAATTAGATAAACAAATTATGAATAATTATATTTTAAGTCACAAAGAAAAAGTTAAGTTACTATACCAAAAAATTAATGAAGGACTTCAAAAATCTAAAGAAAAAGTTATTAATAAGTGTAACGAAAACAGGGAAGATTTGCCCCAAATCCCCGACAAAGTTTTTGTTAAAAATAAGCAAAAACAAAGTAAAACTAAAAATAAATATAAACCAGAAAAAAATAGAAGTCTTGACCCTGATCTTAAAACGGCCAAAATTACCCCAACCCACAACAATACTGTAGAAAAAATTCACCTCTCAAATATTAAAAGACCTAGGAAAAACCCCTATAACTTTAGAAATTTGACTGACGAAAAAACTAATAATAAACCCATTCCAGGTCCTTCGCATCTGGATGGACAGCCGAAATAAAGAATATCTCCCAAAACTTGGCAATACTCCACGTCAACATTGGCCCTGCAAAATTACAACGTACGGAACACACCCTTGTACACTTTTATGACCTTAAACCCCTGTATGACCAATTCGAAAATTTAAACGTATAGTAAACTTAGTACAGTAACTTTAAATAAAACTTTATATAACTTAGAGTTAGAAAATTATAATAAAATAATTATTTTTACTAAGAATAAAATTAGAGAAAAATTTAGTCACATAAGCCTAGAATATAAAAATAGTTTTAAGAAAGATAGAAGAGGTTTAATAAACGGCCTCGGCAGTGTTATACGATCACTTACAGGAAATTTAGATAACGATTTCGGAGAAAAAATAAGTCGTATTTTAGCTCACATAAAAAAGAATCAAATAAATTTTCAAACCCAATTAAATAATGAATATTCAATTAACCAAAATATTATCAAAAATTTTAACAATACAATTTTAGATATTCAGTATAATGAAAATTTGCTGAAAAAGAAAATTTTGCAACTTAATGAGTTCCTAACTGAAAAAGTCCAAAATGAATTAGGGTAATTCCAGCAAATACTGACATGGCTGGCTTAAAATAAAATACAGATTATTATTAGCATTTATACCCATAATGGTAGCTTATGAAATGAATTTTCTGGTAGTAGCAATTTCATAGTCATCAAGGTGGCTGTTTCTTAAATAATTACAGTTTTATTTAGCGGTACGTGGTACGTAGACAATTCACTCCGTATTTGGCGTCAATTAACAACGCAAAAACTGTGGTTTAAACTGTGTTTTTTTGAAACTATTTTTGTATTATAGATTATTTTATATATTTTCGTTGACTATACATTTTAGACGGTAAGTATAAGATTTATTATTTTTTTTCTTGAAATTTTAAAAATCATCAAAAAATTGTAACGTAAGCAACAAAAAAGTATATTTTTTTGTTTTTTGACTTAATTTTTTACTTAATACTCTTCTACTTTTAGATTATCTTAATTTAGTGTAATTTTTACTTAATTATGTAATTATTTTATTTAATTTAATTTTTTATTCTATAAAAAAAGTGTTAACTTTGTAACGTAAGCAACGCGTAATATTAAGTATCGCCTATTACTTTATTGTTAGACTTGGATTTGCTTTAATAATTCCATAATTCCACAAATTATTAAAAAAATAAACAACCCGAAGCACCGTGACCCAATTCTGAAAAAAAGTTGGTCAAAACCTCATTTGCTTATTTTTGAGTGGTATGAAAGAAACACATAAACAGAAATATTATTTAATGCACAGTGGGTTAAATGTCATAAAACATAAACAAGCCAGAGTGTATTTCTCGGTTTGGTCATTCCACAATTCGACAAATTATTAAAAATTAAACAAACTGAAGCACTATGGTCCGAATTCGGAAAAAAGTGGTCAATTTTTTATAGCATTTTTAATGTCCGCTTAAGTATGGCAATATAAAAACTATGATTTACCGCACAGTGGCCATAACATAGTTTTTACATTTTTAAGCATTTTTTGCTCCAGTTCAATAAAATTATATAAAAATTAAGGCTAACGTACTGTGGTCCGAATTAGGAAAAAAGTGGTCAAAACTTTTTTTGTGTGTTATAGCATTTTTGATGTTTGCTTGAATATGGCAACATAAAAATTAAGATGATTTACCACACAGTGGTCATAACATAGTTTTTTTTACATTTTTAAGCATGTTGTACCGTAGAGTTCAATAAAATTATTTAAAAATAAAGGCTAACGCACTATGGTCCGATCTAGAAAAAAGTGGTCAAAACTTTTTTTTGTGTGTTATAGTATTTTTCATGTCTGCTTGAGTATGGCAACATAAAAATTAAGATGATTTACCGCACAGTGGTTATAAAATAGTTTTTTACATTTTTAAGCATGTTGTACCCTAGAGTTCAATAAAATTATTTAAAAATAAAGGCTAACGCACAATGGTCCGAATTAGAAAAAAGTGGTCAAAACTTTTTTTTGTGTGTTATAGCATTTTTCATGTCTGCTTGAGTATGGCAACATAAAAATTAAGATGATTTACCGCACAGTGGTTATAAAATAGTTTTTTACATTTTTAAGCATGTTGTACCCCAGAGTTAAATAATATTATTTAAAAATGAAGGCTAACGCACTGTGGTCCTAATTAGGAAAAAAGTGGTAAAAACTGTTTTTTTGTGTGTTATACAATTTTTCAGGTCTGCACAGTGGTCATAAGAAAGTTTTTTTACATTTATAAGCATGTTGTACCCCAGAGTTCAATAAAATTATTTAAAAATTAAGGCTTACCCACAGTGATCTGAATTCGGAAAAAAGTGGCCAAACTTTTTTTGTGTGTTATAATATTTTTCATGTATGGCAGTACAAAATTAAGATGATTTACCGCACAATGCTCATAACATATAGTTTTTACATTTTTAAGCATGTTGGATCCCAGAATTCAATAAAACTAGTTAAAATATAGTCAGTCTAACACACTCCCAATTTGGAAAAAAGTGTTCAAAACTTTTTTTGTGTTATCGCATTTTTCATGCCTCTACGACAGATACTTATATAAATTTATTATTATTAGGTCCAAAATGATCAAAATTTGCGTTACGTAATACTTGAACGTTCCCTTAGCCAAAATCTAAAAACACTTCTGCGCATAAATGGTTCACCAAACACTACTGCGCATGCTCTATTTGTAATTGTTTGCTAGAATACTTTTGGGCATTCGTATGTACTATTAAACACTTCTGCGCATAAATCTGTTCTACCAAAACCTTCTGCGCATGTACTATTAAACACTTCTGCGCATAAATATATTCTACCAAACACTACTGCGCATGTTATATTTGTATATGTTTGCCAGAACACTTTTCGGCATACGCATGTATTATCAAACATTTCTGCGCATAAATATGTTGCACGAAACCCGACTGCGCATGGAATATTTGTATATGTTTGCCAGAATACTTTTGGGCATTCGCATGTATTATCAAACACTTCTGCGCATACTTGTGTTTGCCTGAGCAGTACTGCGCATGCGGAAATAAAACAAACTCAAATTTACCTCAACTATACCGAACATAAACAAAAAAAAAACTCGATTATAACGAAATATACCCGTGAAATCCAAAAAAACATGTGTAAGCTTGTTTAAAGGCTTTAGACCGCTTTATCTCGAAGTCCTTAGCTAATTTATTCTGCAATGTTAAGAGGGCCCTTTTAATACCTAATAAACTAGTTCAAGGTCCTTACTTTCATGATTAATAAAATAATTATAAATAATAAGTTTCCAGCGAGGGG